>CM057810.1:109168645-109396145 GCA_030067965.1 Latrodectus elegans
AAAGTATCTGTCCTTTATCTATGTTTTGGTTACCACCATTATTACATTTATATTAGTGTTTTCATTAAAAATAAACTATTGAAATACAGCCGAAAAGTAAGTTTTGTAAAATAATTTTGAATTTTGACAAAAATATCTACATAGAAAGGGGTTTACTCCATCCTGCAAATGATTCAAAAGCAATCGACAAAGCGTGACAGAGATTTATTACATTTGTAATGAAAAATATACCAATATGTAATACAATTTCATAGTTTTATAACTATTGCAGCATTATATCAATATTCAACGAAATATGCTTAAGATTATGTCCCATCATATGTCGGATTTAGTGTACAGCATACGTTGGGAGAACATTTCTCAGATAATAGAATTATTAATTGCTTGCTTCCATCTGCACCGCGACAGAAGTGAAATCCTTTTAATTATAAGCCGTGAAACCTTCTTTAAAGCATTTGGTACTAAGGAATTTACCTGAAATATTACTGTTGAAAGATCGAGTGATATTCTAAAAGGGACAAGTCACTTGACATGGTGTGTCCAAAGAAAATATCGTGCAATGTAAACAGTTCTTAAAGTATTCAAATGAAATTTCTTTAGTACTAATATTGAAAACTTTTTCTTGCGTTCATGAAATTTTCAATATAATTTTAAATATCCTGTAAATTAATTGATTGCAAATTATCTTACAATGTCAGTTATGAATATTCATTACTGTCAATAATGTCAAAAATGAATAGAATATCTTACTAGATTTTTTATTACCATTCGCACTACAAAATGTATGTATTAATGAGCCAAAATATCTGCAGAACGTGAAATTTGAAACAATTTTAATGTATTAAAATACAGTGTTTCACGGGAATCAACCCATTAGGTGATTGGACTCTCAATGTCTAGTTCTTCTCAATGTTTTGAAAATGTAACAATTTTAGAAAATTAAATGATGCTTAGAAGGATGTCATGTAAAAATAAAAATAAATACAAATAATAAGTAATTATTTCAATATTATTAAAATAGAGAATATTAGGTCTCTATTTAAGCACCTGTATACTTTTTCTTAGAATGTTATATTATATATAGCATTCTAGGAAAATGTATACTGGTGATTTTCGAAAACATACATTCAGTCTTATTGATGTACGTGTTGTTTCGAAAAAATTTTTGATTTATCAGTGTGGTGTTTACAATGTCTGCTCTCCCTCTCCCTAAAGTATTTTTAGAATATATTCGAAAGAATAAATTCTTTAAGAAAATAACAATCTCCGTCCTCAGGATTTATTTTAAAAAGTTAGATTTTATTTCTATTCAGGAATTTAATACCATTTTTTATTTCAATTTTATTTTTGATTTTTATTCTTTCACCTTCAATTGAAGTGTTATTCAACTCTAACAACTGGAAGATAGTTTTATATTTTTTTGTTGTTCTAGAGAGAAGTCATCTCGCGTTCAGATGGAAGTAACAGAATGCTTTTTATATGGAAATCTTACAATAATACTTCATTTCTGATTCTCAACAACAGGAACTTAAGTTCTGTTCACTTCGAAAAACTGCAAGTTTCATAATAACGATATGGTGTTAAATGTAAACAAGAGTATCTCTTGGTTTCGCAAAATTTTTGGTGATAAAAATTGGTGATTTTTGGTAACCCACGTATATTTAAAGTAGAACATTACTCGTATATTTATCTTTTTCTTTTATTTAACCCTTGTATGTTTAAACTTACATACTTTTAAGGTTGACATTTTGTTATTTACATTTTGGCGACTATCTTAGCGTCAAAAAGCGCCAAAAGATTAAGGGGTACCCGTAAGTAAAATTTTACCACTATATGAATTTCGACAAAAATTTTTAATCACCAGTTGTGAGTAATTAAAAAAAGTAAATATGTATTTCATCTAATGATAATTTCCAAATAATTTCTTAGGAATATTTTGCAGTCTCTTTTTATAAAATACATTAATTCTAATATATATATATATATATATATATATATCTATATATATATATATATATATATATATATCAAAAGATTTCAATAGTAGATCTTTAACCAGTTTTCTTTCCTCTTTTTTTCTAGAAGAGTATTTGACGATTCCTTTGATAATGTTTTATCGTAATTTTCATCTTAAATTGTTACTTTTCTTCTGTTTGAGAACTGCAAATTTGATATAATCTCAATCCCAAATAAAAAAAGATATTTAGAGAAAATCTTTATTATTTTGGGCAACAATATTACTAAGGAATGTCACATCTGAAATGATTGGTGATTAATAGAGTTTCATCGTAATTTTAAAGATGATAATTTAATCTAAAAAAGTTATAGGTCTTATATTCTTTTTCATTCAATTGCATTTAAAAATTATTTTACCTTATGTGATTATTTATTAATGAAACTTAAACTTATAATGATTTGTTTTTATTGAAGAGCAAGTTGACGTTTCCAATTTTAATTCATTATAAGTATGAATGTTTCATTAACTTACTACGTTAGTTTTTATCATAATGTTTTTTTAAAAATATTAAATCTTGTGACTACGATAGTTATAATAGTCTTTAAATGCTTTTATCTTCTAACTATTTCATTATTTGACATTTTGTCAGGTATATATTTTATGTATTTTTTGTAAAAAAAAATATGCCTTATGGTTTATATATTTAGAAATATTCCTATACAAAATACCTATCCCATTTTTATTCTTTACAGCTTATGTATGGGAAGTTTACTAAGATATTTATTTTTAAATGCATTTTTTAAAAAAAAAAAACATAACATATTGCCTTTATTTCATCATATGAAAAAAATTCTTTCTGTTTATAGTTGTTGCTTGTAGCCAAGGTAACCAGCCCAGTTGGCATCTTTATATCACCATTGAAAAAAATATTAATTTGCAAATGCTCTTTATTAGTGTGTATGCATAAATAAAATTTTTTTCTTTAAAAGCATTCAATATTCACACAAAAATATTCCATATATCTTGTCTTAGTAAGAATTCATGGCAATACATATTGAAGGATATGACACATTATTTCTCAAACTTTTAACTGAGAACTTATTTTCCTAACTTTATTAAATTTCTTTACAGCTTTAAATTCTCCTTTTTATGTGTAGGAGAGATGATTTAAGGACTTCATTCAGTCGGAATATTATTATCAGGAATGGCAGTTCAGAATTATTTATTATTCTGTTGCTTTATATACTAATTGAAGTGTTTGTTTTATGATCCAAATCTTCATCTTTTTATTTATACCAAAACTCATTATATTTTAATGTTCGAGAATTCGGGAACACCTTTCATTCCTTTATCTAAATTCACTACATTACATTCTAATGGGCATTTTCATTAAAATGCTAAATAAAATTTGTGATTTAATATACTTTGTTATAAACTCATGTGTGTGTGAACGAATACGATTCAATCTTTACAATTTCCTAGGCTTCAGTTACCATAATTTGGATATAAAGAATATTTTGTCAACAATAAAGTAAAAAATGCTGATCCAATGAGCAGCATATTGAAAATATATACTAAATAACCCATAAATTAATAATATGTAATAAAATTCATTAAAGAAGTATTCTTACGTGTAGAAGTTTTATGTTAAATATAAACTAATAATGTTTATATATACTTTAAAAATAAATTTGTATCATGTAAATAATATGAATAATATTTAATAATTACTTTATTCATCATATATTGACAATATATTTTTTACTCGTGGATATACATATATAATATAAAATAAATAAAATTCTCATAAAGAAACATAATTCATCTTTCTCCGATCATCTCTAGTATTATTTTCTTTTATACAAGATTGTATAAAAGAACATTGCTGCGTGAATGTTTTTGATGAATTTTGTTGTGTAATCTGCTCCGAAGTCGCAAAATTGTCCACACAGAGATAGAAATGAAAAGTAAAACTAAATTTCTTAACACTCATATATAAGAGACAAAATAAAACTAGAGATTAATTCAAATAATCACTTTTCTTGCAATATTATTTATTAGAAAAATACGAAAATGAGAAACTTTTTTTAACTAAAGTAACTTTATTTATTTTTTAATAAGTTTGAGAACCATTGAAATAATTATGGTTACTTATGATATCTCTTGATTTATAATTTATTATTATTATTATTTAAAATTATTATTAAATTTATTATTATTTAAAATTATTGAGTTTAAAAAGAAAAATGTACGCTCTTTCAGTTTGAAATTTATTTTTATTTTTTTAAGCATTCTTAGTAATTTAGCAGGTTTCTGAAATCATATGCTATAAAGTACTTAAAATTTAATAATGGTTGAAATGAATCTAATAACTTTAGACAATAATAATTTAGAAGAATCATTTACATGGAATTTTAATGAATTATTTTATCGTTGCTAACAATTCACCAATATTCATTGCATATCTACATCGAAAATATGTCTCATCATGAGTAAACAGTTTAAAATGATAATTTTTTCATCAAAATTATTGAGACATTTTACAATTAATTAAACGCTATAAAATGCAAAAAAAGTATTTTAAATTTTATCTTGACATTTCAAAGATAAATTTTATAGTACATACATTTTATAATTAAACTTTAAAAAATTAGTCATTAAATTTGGTTATTTGTTATAGAAATGAATGTATTTTAATGATTTCCATAAAACTATATTAAAATTTTGAAATATAATGGAAAACTCTTTACCCCCAAAAGACTAGACAACCTTACAAAACAATAACATTTCACAACTCGTTTGTCACAGACTTAAAAATCTAACATATTTATATTAGATTTTTAAGTCTGTGACAATATATATAATCTGCAAAATTTTAGCATAATAAGTTATTTGCAATTTATTTAATTGGGTGTACAGTTTGTATGAAGCAATCATCAATTAAAATAATTAAAGCTCATTCCGTTTTGTCTTTAAAAGCATAAATAAAATTTTAAAAAAATTGTTAATTAGTATAAATAAAATCTTCGGATATATCTGTATTTTCATCTAAATATTTTAACTTTTAGAACTTTATTTATTGGAATACAGACATATTGTATTTCCTAAGAGTAACTTTAAAACCTACGTTGCATTGAGTTTTCTGACATTCGTAATCAATTGTACTCTTATTTGCGTACTTTGATATGCAGAATATTCTAGGCCTACTTACTGATAAAGACTAGGGCATATTATGTAGTCTATAATCGATTGTATTATCAGACTTATATGTAACATATGTAGAAAATTTGTTGTTTTTTTAACTTTTTGCACAAATTTGTTTGTGATAAGCAAGCAAATCCATATTTTTTTCTTAAATAACTAATCTTTAATTGAAATAATATATTTTTGTTAAATAATTATTTTTATTTAGTGATGCGATCATATTTTGCAGAAATTTTCTTTGCACAAATAAAAATTCTCATAGAAAGCTGCATTATTTTAGCAAATTATAAAGTTATTGAAACATTTTCAATACCATATCGCAATAAATTATATTATCGTCTTTATAGTTATTTTAGTTAATTTTTGCATTCTTTGAAATTAAAATAAAAAATAAAAATGCAAATATTTTCTACGATTAGTAAACATAGATCGCCTAATATATTATATTTAATAAATTAATATTGGAAATTAAAATTTGCTTGATATTTATCAGATTTAAAAACATATTAGTATTACATAAATTTAATGTAATATTATCGATTTATTACAAAACTTTTATGCATAATTTGATCAAAATAAAGAATATGAAATATATTTCCTCTTTAACTATTTCTTTAATTTTTATCAACAAAATAAAATTTGTTGATCAAAGTTAATTTTAAAATAGTCACGCAGATACTAGATTCCCTATTTCTATCTAAAACAATCTTCTTTCCTCTATTTTTCTGAAATTAAATCAATAACAACTTAAAGAAAATTTCGAACTAGAAAATACCAAAATATACGCTATAGATTACAAAAACTTTGAATTTAACAATATTGCGCTTTCTTCCAGTACATTTACCGAAAGTAAGTTCTTTATCAACAGTTGCTGGTATTTTTTAAACTTTAAAGCTACATGTTTAATTTTATATAATCCAAAAATGAAGTGATGAAAAAGTTTTTAAAAACTATATAGCTTGAAAAAAATATATACATCTATAAAATAAATAATTAAATTAACATTATAAAAAGCAGGTACGAAATTAAATATTTAACAACTTAATTTTTTTATTATACTTTATAACAAAATAACTAAAATTGCTCTACAACTTAGAGTAACAAAACTATTTTTTAATGCAGAAATATTTTCAATAAGAAGAAGATGATTTTTTAAGGCAAAGGAAAGTATGCTGAATAATAAAATTTATGTTAGAGAATTAAATAACAAATAAATAATAAATAAAACTGAAAATAAAAACAAGAAGTGTGAGGAAAAATGTTAAGTAAAAGTGGAAAATAAAACCTCTTTCCTCATCAGGGAAATAGGGAAAGAGAAATGGTGTATTTTAGAATCACTTTTGTAAAGTTTCTAAAAATAAACAAAGAAAAAGTACTCAAGTAAAACAGAGAATAAAAACAATCAAAACGGAAACTTCTCTGCAGAGAAATATTATAAAATATATTTTACCGTATGTAGCATAGTAGAAAAGCCTAAAAGAAATAAATTATTTGGAGAAATAGTTAAATAAAAACTAAAAATAGGGAATTAACATAAGTGTAAAAAACAGTTTATAAGGTATTATGATATTTTTTTAATTCATTTTATCTCAAAAAGAAAAAAATAATAAGCCAAGTTAAATATCAAAAGCCTAAAATGTAAAAAAATGCTTAGATTTAAGTTGAAGTTATAAGCGTATAACTAATCTATTAATACAATAAAATAAAAAAACGTAATAAAAATGAAAGAGTATAAAAAGATTAATAACAATTGAAATCTGAAAAATTCTAAAGAGTAACAATTAAGTAATTTCTTATGATAAAATTCTATAATACTTATAGCTAAAACACAAATAATAGTAGTTAGAGAATAAACAAAACCAAAAAAATTCCTAAACAGAAACACTTAGTTTTTTAAATATCTAGTAAAGTTCGATCAATCATTAAAAATAATAAAACAGAGCTTATATTCACTTTGATCCATCCTTGAAAGAGCTTTTGGATTAATTTTTTTTTGTATTTGTCATACAGAAAAAAAGTTAATTAAAATATACAGCTGAAAGATATTTTCAAAAATTTAACAAATTGGGATATATTGATATACCTCATTATCTAATTTAGTAAGGAATTTTTTGAGATAAAATTTTTTAAAATTAATAGGAGTAAAATAAACTTTTAAATATTACTTCAAAATTAACAGATTATAATACAATTATTAAAATTGAAATTATGCTGAAACTATCTAATAATTTGATAATGATATAAGAAAGCATTTCATTAAAATTATTATAGTTTCGAGTCAGAAATTTAGTGATTTTGAAACTTCAGCATTTCCAGTTAATAGATTAAAAGTAAGTACTTTAGTTTCAATGCTTGAACAGTTTTTGTAACGCTAATTGATAGCTCAGTAATTTACATTTAAATTACCGGAATTAAATTTGTGAATTTTTAACGAGTTCTATTAAGTTCATGCGATTCTGAATTGTTATAAAATTTTATGATGATTCAGAAGTTATTAAAATTATTAAATAAATTTGCTTTCGCAATGTACGATATTGAGAATTAACGAAATTATTTTTTCAGTTATTAAATGTAAACTGTAAATATGAGTTAAAATTAGGCTTCATTACTATACTATTCATTTGAGTACATAATCATTTGAATTTGTGAAGTATATGTATTTAAGAGATATAAATTAAATATTTCTCCTAATGCTTATAATATACTATAAAATGCATTATAATATATTAAATATATTGTAAAAATTTAAATATAATATATTATAAAAATGTGTAAATTTCTTAAAATATCATTAAGGGGCAAGGTACAATATCATTAAGATGCAAAATTTTGAAATCAAGTGTATCAAAAATTCTATTATTATTGCTCAAGCTATGCTATTGCAAATTGATCTTTTTAACAAATATACATATATTCGAAACTATATTTATTATTTCCTTATTTGATATTTACATTTATCAATTCCACAAAACCAAGTAAGTTATAAAATATATTTGTTATATTATCATAATTTCCAAGATAGAATAATAAATGGAAAAAAATATTGCTTTATATACAGAAATGACCTTGCCTTAAGTTGGTCTATACTATTGGAGTAAAATTTATTCTTCTGCAATATTAAGCACAAGCATGTTTTTGGAAGGAGACTAATATTTATTTCCAGTTTGGAAAACAAGGTGAGCTTTATCCTCTTTCATCGTTGGAAAAAATAAGGCCTAGAACCAATAAATAACATTGTTAGTTGTTAATTTTCATAATACCTAGAAAATAGATGATTTATTCTCTACACATATTGAAAATTACAAAAGTACAGAAAAAATATGTTGGATATGTTTCTCTTTATAATAAATATTATTAAAAGAGAATAGAAACGAGGAATTATAATTATTAATATGCATTACTTTTAAACACGAGATAATATTAAGTTAAAAAGCATATATGTGCTGATAACAACTAATTTAATTGCTGAAAAAATTTATTTCCTTTGATTTAATCTTATTTGAGGCTTTTTTATTCTTAAATATTTCTCAGTTACATTTTACATGCATAATTTCACAAATTAAAGTATTATAAATTTTGATCATGTTTTCATTCATTTTTATGTGAACATTTTTCAATTTTCTCATACATCATTTATAGTTGAACAAGAAATAATTTATCATGAAAACTATGAAAAAGCGGCAAATTATGTTTTCGAGCTATATTATTTTGGTCAAGAATGAGAAATAACATCTATATACTTTAGAAATAGAATTAGAGGAAGTATTCAAATCATATTTTGTGATGATTGATAAAAATAAAATTGTTAGAAAAGAAGTTTTCAAAAATATTATTAGTTATTGATATTATTGAAAAGCAATTAGAAAGCTAAATGAAAGGAAAAATAATGGAAAAAATTGATAAAAATAAGTTGAAATATAGGAATTGGAAATTTGGAAATAAAGTTTAATATTTAAATAAAATAAAAAACATAATTTTATGTGTCAAATGGTTCAAAACGACTTATTATTAACTTTTGATCAGAAGCAATTATTATTTTTAGATTCATTTTAATTTTCTATTTTTCAATACCTGAGAATATGCATATCTAAATGTTCATATTCCTGATGAAATTTCTTAAAACTAAGTGTATTATGTGTATGCAACATGATATTATTTTAATTGAATCTATAATATTTTCGATGAAATTTTCTTCAACATTAGTTAAATCCCAAATAACACATATCCAGACTTCATAAGTATTTCAACCAAATATTTTCCACTGTGGATTATTTTAATTATTAGTAATTTTCAAAATCCAGAAATTTTAAAGATGACAATCGTATGAATCAAATCAAATTGCCAAAACTTTTATTAATTAATCTCCTTCGTTGATAATAAATAAAAATAATTCAAATTTTAGGTTAGTAATAATAAAGATGGCAGAACTTTAGTATGGACATAGATATTTATAAAAACATGTCTCAATTATTTGCTTATGTTAGATAAAAATTAAAGTTTAAAATATCTACCTTTTGTAAAAAAAATAGCACTTCATAATCTTTCATATATTCAGGAGATTTATTTGTAGTGATATAAAGTTATATTCACGTCATCTAACAGAATAAGTTTTTAGTACAAAAGCCATTTATACAATATTTCATTTAACATTTATTTAGGAAAATGTAGAAAATAAAAAGAAGTTCTTAACAACAACACCAGAATCCGTAAATGAGGCTTCCAGACATAAAGCATCTAAATTTGTACAACTTGTTAAGTGAATCCAAGATAGAAAAATTATCGATTGCACATGCTGTGCACAAACTTTGATACTTTAATTCATGAATTACATCTGTAAATTAATTTAGCAAATATTTGAAAACAATTTAACTGGAAAATTTTATAACCTTTGCATTTAAAGGTCCGTAACACAACAATAAAAACTCTATCAAGTAAAATCTGTTTTACGGTTTGAAAATTTAGCTGCAGTAAAATATATAAAGTGTACAACTGTCTCTCTTTACGTCTAAATTTTATTTTTATATTAAGACATATTTACTTACTTTGATTTTATTCTTATTTTTTCTCACTAGAATAACAAATTATAAACCAGCATCATTTTGAAGGGCATGAGTTTTTAAAAAGTGAAGGCAATGGAAGGGTATCACAATAGAGTTTCAAACTGAATTCATTACACACACACACACATATATATATATATATATATATATATATATATATATATATATATATATATATATATATATATATATATATATATATATATATATATATATATATATATATATATATATATATATATATATATATATATATATATATATATATATATATGTATTTATATATATATATATATATATATATATATATATGTATTTATATATATATATAATATGTGTGTGTACAAATTGAAAGTTTCTTATGTATATTTGGATCTTATTAAATTCACCATTTTTATTTTAGACATTTATTAAATTCATTTTATTCATTTCATGAATATTTTACTTTTTAATAAACTTTATAAGTATAACTTTGCATATTTTTTTAAAATAAACTCATTTCAAAGTTTTAGTTTTTATCCTCTTTAATGAGTAATAAGTGCTTTGACGGGAAATATAAATATGTAGAGACTATATTGTAACTTACTTTCCTTTCCTTTTTATAAAGCAATGTAATACATTTTAAAATATTGCGGCTTTTTTTTTATAAAAATTATTAATTTGCATAAAGTTATTGATTACAAAAAATATTTAAAAATTATGAAGAAATATTAATTTAGGATTTAAAATAAATTAAATGTAATTACATTACTTTTTAATTTAATTAGAAAGTGTCATTTTAAAAACTCATTTTTTCTATAAAATGGTTTTCAAAAATAGATGTACGAGTGCGAAAGATTTTAACAAATACCTCTTAAAAGAGATTTTTTATAATGCAAAAGAAATAAGTTATTTTTTAAACTTTTTCTTAAGATCAAGCTAATGGTTCTAGAAAAATATCACATTATAAAATGTTAAGGCAAACTATAAATAGAAAAAAATCAACCTCGCATCTTTTTTGCCATGTCAAAAATCCCTGTGAAGCAAAGAATAACCTTCTAAAACATGCGTTTTCATTTTTGTTCCTTAGAAATTCATTTAAGGTATTAATATGCAATAAATTTAGCTTTTAAAAGCTAAGTGCATAGTAATCAGCGTCTTTGGTGATAAGAAAATTAGCGGGAAATACTAAACTAATTGTTATTTGTATTTGTCGCTTCCATCAGCAATTTTCTAGAATAGTACATTTTATCATATTTGAAAATTATTTGTTAAAAATTGCAACAGTTTTCTTTCTAGATCGATATTATTAAGATTTATTTCATAAATTCATGGTAAGCAGTAGGAAAAAAATCATTGTCAAGAACTCTAGGCCGTGGGTTATATAGTTCACATAGTCAAATGTCATTTAATTGAGAGCGCCTAGATGTATGTTTGAAATTTCAGTGATATTTAATATTCTTCTATTGGCAGCTTAAAGGTTGTCATCTTTGGCATCAACCTATCAACTTGATAATAGACACAATTAAGAAATAGTTTTGGACGAGAAAATGAGTAACCCATTATTAGCAACTACAACCTGGCATGGACATCGTTAAAACACATTCATTGTTGAACAAATCGAGAAAATTCTTTTGAAAGTTAGGTGTATATATATATTTATTTATTTATATATATATATATATATATATATATATATATATATATATATATATATATATATATATATATATATATATATATATATATATATATATATATATATATATATATATATATTTGAAAACACTTTTTTAAACTAATGACAAACATTGCATCCAAAAAATGGGGAAGATTTAGCACTGAAATGCTAGAATAAAGTAATAAACAGAGAATGCAATAAAAACTGGAATAATTACTGTTATGTATATATGCTATAAATTTATTTTTGAAAAGAAAAGAAAGGTTTAATTTATGGAAAAAGTAGTTGATCCTAAAAATAGAATTGACATGCTTTCAATAAAGAAACTATTTACACATATAAATGATGTGTAAAGAAATATGTTTTAAGATGTATTTTATTGAAATGTATTATTTCATGCATACTAACAAAATTTTACATTGTATTTATGATATTATGTACTATTTCTTAATTCTCAAGTATAAAAATGACCTAAAACTTATATTAAATTTTACTTGAATTCATGAATGATAACTAAATATCATGTTTGTTAACATTTATAGATTTTTTTTTGAAAAAGTTTATTATTTATATCTATGTAGGTGTGTTTCGCAAATTTTTAGTTGAATTTTTTTTTTACTTTCTAGCTTTTTTTTAAATGTTTATAAAAGAAGCATTTCCCACACTTCATGAAAATATACAAAATTTTAATGAAATAAGAATTTGTGAAAAATCTTTCATATTTGTTCATTACATGAAAATTATATTTACAATAATCAAATTGCAAATTGCAAGTGACTTTTATCAATTAATATAAATGCTTCAATTTATATTTCATTATATATATATATATATATATATATATATATATATATATATATATATATATATATATATATATATATATATATATATATATATATATATATATATATATATATATATATATATATATATATATATATATATATATATATATATATATATATATATATATATATATATATATATATATATATATATATATATATATATATATGTGTGTGTGTGTGTGTGTGTGTGTGTGTGTATGTATGTATAAATACACTACTGACCATTAAAATTGCTACATCTAGAAGGCGACATGCTGCAGACGTGAAATTTATACGAAAAGAAGAAGGTGCTGTGATATGCAAATGATTAGCTTTTCAGCGTATTCAGACAAAGAACGCGCCAGTAGCGACACCTACATTGTGTTTAAATGAGGATATTGTTCAGCCGGTTCCTCATACACAAATTGCATTTGAACGTCGTTGCCTGGTGAAAAGTTGTTGTGATGCCTCGTGTAAGAAGGAGAAATACGTACCAGCACGTTTCTGACTTTGATAAAGGTCGAATTGAAGCGTACCAGGATTGCGGTTTATCTTATCGCAGTATTGCTGC
Source organism: Latrodectus elegans (assembly GCA_030067965.1). NCBI lineage: Eukaryota > Metazoa > Arthropoda > Arachnida > Araneae > Theridiidae > Latrodectus > Latrodectus elegans. The sequence goes on from CM057810.1 coordinate 109,181,928, forward strand.
TCGTGTCGGTCGAGATTCAATGACTGTTCGCAGAATATGGAATCGATGGGTTGAGGACGGTAATACGGAACGCTATGCGGGATCTCAACGGCCACCTATCACTAGCAGCCGAGAAGACAGGCATATTATCAGCATGGCCGTAATGGATCGTGCAACCACGTCACGAGCCGTGAGTCAAGAAACGGGATCGTTTGGAAGACAACAAGTGTCTGCACGAACAGTTGGATGACGTTTGCAGCAGCATGGACTCTCAGCTCGGAGACCATGGTTGCGGCTTCCCTTGACGCTGCGTCATAGACAAGAGCGCCTTCAATGGTGTGATCAACGACGAACCTGGTCGCACGAATGGCAAGACGTCATTTTTTCAGATGAATCCAGGTTCTGTATACAGCATCATGATGGTCGCATCCGTGTTTGGCGGCATCGTGGTGAACGCACACTGGCAGCGTGATTAGTCATCGTCATACTGGCCCATCACCTGGCGTGATGGTATGGGGTGCCATTGGATACACGTCTCGGTCACCTCTTGTTTGCATTCACGGTGCTTTGAACAGTGCAAGTTACATTTCTGGTGTGTTACCACCCGTGGCTCTACCCTTTATTCGAGCGCTGAGAAACCCAACGTTTCAGCAGGATAATGCCCGACCGTATGTTGCCGGTATTGTACGGACCTTCCTTGATACGTAACATGTTCGGCTGTTGCCCTGGCCAGCACGTTCTCCAGATCCTTCGCCAATAGAAAACGTCTGGTCAATGGTTGCTGAGCGACTGGCTCGTCACCAAACGCCAGTCACTACGGTTGATGAACTGTGGCATCGTGTTGAAGCTGCATGGGCATCTGTACCTGTACATGCAATTTAATTTCTGTTTGACTCAATGCCCAGGCGTATAACTGCTGTTATTACTGCCAGAGGTGGTTGTTCTGGGTACTGATTTCACAGGATCTATCCAGGCAAATTTTTTTTAAATTTAATCACTTGTTATTTGTAGTATAATATATTTTTCCAATAAATATCATTTTGTTATCTGTATTTCTTCCTGGTATAGCAATTTTAATGGCCAGTAGTGTATATATATATTTATGTACATATTTCCTACAGTCTTATCTGTTGTGTCCATGGAATGAGGAAGATTATTTTAAAGAGACTAAAGGAAAGTATCGAAAAATGTTGGTTTGTGTAAAGTACTTTTCTGCATTATATTTTATTCGAAAGATCCGGATGATCTGAGTATAATCCTATTAGCCTTAAGGAATTTTATGAAAAAATATAAAAAATTGTACTTCTAGGTAACTGTAACCGTTTTTCTTCTCAAATAAGGTTTATTGTCAATTCCAGATCGCACAAAGCTTAAGAAATTGAAATTTCAGGCAGAAGATTTTGTTGAGCCCTAAAGGCGTACAAGGAAATTATTTTTAGAAATGTAACTCTAAAGTTATTTGAAAAAAAAAATAGCCTAAACCTAAAAAACAAAAAAAAACTTCAAAAGTATTAAATCTGTGTCTTCGATAATTTAGAATATTCAAACAATTAGAACGTGTACCATAAAGCAGATACGGATTTGTATAATACTGGATCTTTTTTTTATGCAAGGAAAGTTACAGATTCGGAATATGATAATAACTCCAATTTCAAGCTCCGCATATTTACTTTACATTAAACATCTTAAAGAGTGCTGTGAATTCTAGTTTTAAACTAGTTTTATTATAAACAAACTTAATGAACCCCCTACATGTGCTTCAATATATCAGTAACTCATGTTTTTATTTATTTATTTATTTTTATTTAAAGAATGCAATTTTTAAGTTAAAGAAGTTATTTATCACTATTTTATTGCGTTTTCTTTTTTGTAATCGATTTTCAGGTGATTATTTTTAATTGCTAATACATAACAAAGCATAGTTTAATCATTTAAAATTATTCTATTAAGTTTTAAAGTAATGATATATATGTGTACTTTAATCTGTATTCGACACCATGTATTTCATTTCATTTAAAATTTAAACATATATTTCCAAATTAAAAAATTGGTGATTTTCCATATTATTTTAATTGTATGAATATTTTAATAGATATATCTTACTATAAATCCTATTCTTTAATTAATTTTAATTTCAAATTAGTAAGCTTAATGTTTCCAGAGCATAATCAAATTCTGGACTATGAAAGTAGTTGCTTACAGATTTATTGTCCGCATCTAAAACTGTACTAATTTTCCTTACAACATGTATTTAAAAAAATATTAAACGACAACGAATTAATTATGCTTGTAGTATTAAAATTACATAAAAACTGATAAGTATGTGAATTATATTTAACATGAAATATATTGCTAAAACATTTGCCCCTAAGAATGCATACACAGTAGAAAACTATTTTGATAAATCACTAAAAATCTATAAATAATAAATTGTTTTGCTAATTGTATTCGGAAAGTAAATTGTGGAAGTTTATTTAACCTATAGGAATCGTAAAAGGGGAAAGGAAAAGTACCTTAATTTAGGTAATAATAATGATTGATGAATATTATTGCTTAGAGAGTTTTGATAGCAAATCTTTCTTCACTGATGATTTTTTGCACAATAATTAAACTTTTTAAACAATGTATATTATTTTTCATACAGTTAACAACTATTTTTTAAATAATACTCAGTAAATTTCAATGCAGTAAGTAAATAAAAAAATAACATGCTTAAGAAGCACTTGGAAGTAATTGTGCATTTATTTCAATTTTTCAAGAAACATTCTCTTCTTTTTCCTGGTATTTAGTATATTTTAATATTGTTGAACAATGACAAAAAGTGGTAAAACCAATTGTATTTGTTCAGCTTCAGATTTCTTATATAAAAATTGCATGAATATTTTGTATCAAAACGATTCTTTTTATTATTTTAAAGTGAGGTAATGTTAGAATGGAATGAAAATTTTAAATTTTTTATAAGGGTTATAATGCTTGTACTCTTAGTTGTTGTATAAGTGAAAGAAAAATGTAAAATTTTATTTGTTATTTCAATCTATTTCAATGTATCCATTAAATTCATGCAATTTAATGATATATTGAGATTTACTACAATTAGAAAAATAGTAAATTTACAATTTATAGACATACATTTATAATTACATTCGGTAAGACACATTTAGCAGTGAAATAATAAAGCAAATATTAATATGTTTTAGGGACATAATGTGATAAAACTATTTTTCCAAGTAAATTCTTTACTTAATTCATTTCACCTTTTTAGGTATTTTAACAAATATTTAATAATATGAACTAGAAAAATAAATTTTTATCTTTTGTGCAGGATACATTAAATAAAACTATGTAATACAACATTTATGAAAACTAATGTAAATCATTAGTAAATATGAATATTTTAAATATATTTATTTATATAAACTCATCAACTTACATCTATCTATTAAATTATGTTATAAATAATTTAATCAGGCCTTCTTTTGGGGAAATGAAGATATTTTGGTCACCTTGCTCATTTCCTATTTTCTTTTTATAATTGTTTTTTAAGTTATTTATAAGGACACACACAGTTCTAGATTCCCATAATATTTTATTACTTTTATTACTGTAAATATTTTAATAAATGCTGAACATTACTTTTCAATAGCTTTCACTTTTCTTGAAACAAATAAAATCTTCGCAGGGTTCTGCTAAAGTATTGACGTATAACTTTGTTCTACAGAATTATATTTACTTTAAAAAAAGATGTTAATACAAAAATGCCAAAAATGTGAAGAAAGCATGCGCATTTTTAAATATTATACGGTATTTCATACGTTCAAGAATTTGGAAATAATTAAGTTAACTGAATTAAAATCTTTTTAAGTTGCGCAATGCTTAATAGTTGTCCGTTTGAGGCCTTATTATGTAGCGAATGCTTTGTTTTCACAAAGAGACATCAGTCTTTTGCAGTTTTTGGATGAATCAAGAATTTTCAAGTCACAAAAAAGAATTCTATTTAAAAAATTTGAACAAACTATTAGCTGCTCAAAGTTTCATTTTCCACCTCAAGGCTCTTCTGTGCTTTAAAATTTAAATTATGTAATGCTTATGAATTTACATAAGTTATGCTTTGGAATCCAAATAAAACAATACTTTGAAATCTAACACTGTGCTTTAGAATACATATAAATATGTCTTTTCTCTACTTAAAATTTTATATCACTGCAGGCAGAATTTGCCTTCGTGTGGAAAAATAAAGTACCGATAGAGTGGTTAGCAAATTTAAAAATTTTAGGCGAAATGCTTATGGAGAGAGAAATATCACATTATTCATCGCTCATTGCAGATTTATTTGATGCATGGGGAGTGAATTTGCTTTTTCTTCAATATTTCCTTTAAGCGAATAACTTATAGAGAATAAATGCTTGTTTTCTACATTGAACCATAAGTGAGGTTGAGTAAGCTCTTGTAAATAAAACCTAAATATTAAACAACAACTAAACTACAGTTTACAACTGAATCATATGTTTGAAGTCTGTCCTACCAAACATTACATAGACTTCATATTTTGAGACTGTGGTTTAAACGAGTATAGAGAATGAAAATTAATTACTTAAAAATAATTACCTTTAGTAAGATCATTAGCTGTAAACAGTGTAATTAAAAATAGACAATACTCGATGCAAAAATGAATATCTCATATAAAATCATTTAGGTGTTACATGTGCATCACAGAGTAGATTATTTTTAAATTTCTACTGTGCACACTGTAGTTTACTTACATGTATTTATATATTGAAGTTTTATATCTTTAAACATTCTAATTAATAGTAATTGAATATATTATAACTAAATTAAACTCTGTGGCACGACAGCCAATGTGGGCCAAGACCTACAGTGCTGATCTCTGTTTTCCTGACCTGAGGGACCCTAGAGTACGAAGCATATGTCCTGATCATATGGTCAGCCTAATGCAAATCCCCAAGTGTTTAGTTCCCAATCATGCTTGGTACTCAGTATATCGACTCACTGAAAAGATTAAAGGTTGAGTCGACCTTGCCCAGCCCGAGGAACCTTGGACTTAGGACCTGTGCCTTGGAAGCGTAAAAAGCAACCACTAAGCCACCATGTATCGTATAATGCAAATATTGGGTAATTATATTGTATGTGTATATTATATACAGCAGATTGATTATGTTTGGAATTTATAATCATTTTCCGGTAATTCGAGTAAACAACCTAAAAATGTATATTCTATTCATTGAAAAATATATTTCTTTTAAGTAATCATGATTTATAACTATGTGAACTACATTTAAAAGTCATTAAAGTAAACATGAAGATCAAATTGAGAGAAGAAATTTGTATCTAAAATTATTTTCTAATTTTATTTAATTGATGATTTTTTTATTCAATACAAGGAAAACAAATTTAAAAAAATTCATTTTAAAATTTCTCTAATGTACTTCACTAAAAATCAATAAAGCGAAATGCATTTAAATAAATAACGGAATGTATAAATTTATATTCAAAACTTTTTTAAAAGATATTTTAATGATATTTACACAAAAGTAAAAAGAAGTATTATTTCATAAAATATAATGTAATCCTTATAATCTTTAAAGAAATGCAAATATTATCTTTTCCCATTCAAATATTTTATTTTGTGTGTGTGTATTTTAGTAAATATCTGTAAAGTTTTTAAGTTAAATAATAGAATTATATCAAATTAAATACATTACTTTAATTATGTATTTAATTTGATATGATTCTATTATTCTATTACATTAGAACAGTTTAAAAAATTCTGTATTGAAATACGTTTTGAATTTGTTTACAAGAAATTTTTGAAATCTTTACTGGATTTTTAAAACTAAGCAAAAATATATATAATACAAAAGAAGTCATCTTGTATTTTGAATACAAACATTATTCTGTAAGCATTTTCACCTTAGGAATTCAGACTAGAAATTATTATATCAAAGGCACATTTTTCATCTCAAAAAGCAATTCAAAATATTTTTCTTGAATGAAAAGTTAATGTGAAAACAAAAAACTAAGTTATTCATTATTTGTTTTTAATTTAAAGCCTTGATTATTAAAGTTAATACCACATTAATTTTTTGTCAATTTTAGAAAGAAAAATATTTTCAATTTATTGATTGCATAAAATTCGAAGATTCTTGAAATTTAAGTAAATATATAAAAGTAAAATAACTTGAGCATTTACATAATTAATTGTTGATTATTAAAATTTCGTATTTTAACATTGCCCAATATTGTTAATACAAGTAGTTTTTAAAATGAATCAAAACAAATTATTTTTGCAAAAATAAAATAAGTAGAATAGTTTTTTATATGAATGGTTAACAAATGTATAGTTCCACAGCAGTAACTATAAATATTAGAGTATGTATTTTAAATATTAAATGCATACCCACACATGCGTTTTAAATGACATGCTTTGGTTATACAATTGTTGTTGTGGGAAAAGTGCAAAGCGCAGGAAAAAAAAAAGAAAAAAAAAGGTAAAAAATACAAGTCATATGAGAGCAAAGGCATGGAGCACTGTCTTGGCTACATCTTCAGCTTTTTCGGTAGAGAGGGTAATTATTATATTATTTGTGAACTAAATATTAGAATTAAGAAAAGAATAAAGATGCAACAAAAAGAGCAGTGTTTAAAAGGAAAATGTATCCCATTTTATATATGAGTTTGTAGTTTTCAGAAATAATTTTAGTAGCACAAGGAAAAAATAATAAGAAAATGGTTGCATTGCTTTCAATATATCTTGACTAACCACATATATTATACTCATTACATTAACAGTAATTAAAACTGCAATTTAATATGTTATTAAATTTTTGATGTCTGAATACATACATACATACATATATATATATATACATATATATATATATATATATATATATATATATATATATATATATATATATATATATATATATATATATATATATATATATATATATATATATATATATATATATATATATATACAATTAACTCAACACTAATCATATATATATATATATATATATATATATATATATATATATATAATTAACTCCGGCACTAATCATATATATATATATATATATATATATATATATATATATGCGTTGCATACTCCTGCAAACGCAGCATCACTACTACATTTGAGAGTCACTCCTCAAATCAAGTAAGATCGATCATTTTTTACTAAGCACGTACCGAAACACGAAAAAAGAATATCTAATTAAAACCGCCATAGAACCAGATATAACTGTACCTGATGATGCTACAATTATTTGCTTAAAAGAATTAATTGAGAAAACCTGCACATTCAAAAGTGAGCCTGACTTCATCAAAGATATGATTTCGGTAATTGTCGAAGAAAGAAAAGAAGTTGAACAGTCAACAAAAGAAAAAATAAACTGATACAAATAGAAAAAGAAACAGAGCTAGCAACAATTAACTCCGGCACTAATCATCAACATCCCGATTCCAGGTACACAGTAATCGAAACAAATCTCGAAAGTCTCATAAAATCTCTTAAAACCCTTAGTATGCCTGTCTCGAGCAAACCCGAAAATTTCAATTTATTCTTTTGTTCCCTCGAACGTGCTTTCACAACTAAAAATGTTCCACATGAATTAAAATCGGAGATATTAATTAATATTCTCGGCGAAAAAGCCAACAGCATATTACTTTACATTTCACAAAACTAATTTCAAGATTTCAAAAAAGTTAAAAGTATTATTTTACGTGGATTTCAATTAACCCCCCAAGAATGCTTAATAAAGCTCAATAGAGCTCAACGCCTAGCAAATGGACCTCATGTGCAATTCTCGTCACGATTAACTAGTGCTTCCGAATATTATTGTAAATTTCGAAATGTTAGTGACTTTAAAACTTTATGCGAATTAATGATAGCAGACAAATTCTTTTCCACCCTTGACATATTTCGGTACGTCAATGCGAAAACTGGTTCAAACCAACTGAATTAGCAAAAGAATGCGATATATATTTTGTTTCGAAAAGAAAATCTTTTACCGAAACCCGCCAACCACCGTTTGAAAACAAACAATAAGACACAATTCATTTCAAAACTACAGTCACTACTGACGCGACAGAAATTTCACAGACCACTCGCGAAATACCGCAATAAACAACTCACGTGGAGGATATCACCACAGAAACGAAACTACTTCAAACCCTCGATTTAGTGTTCATTCAAATAACTCCATTTGCAAAATATAAGGCAACTCATTCATTGAAGCGATAAACGAATGACACTATGAAAATATTATTGTTAATGGTAAAATCGTAAAAACACTTATAGATTCTGGAGCGAACATTGTTTGTATAAAATCCCATCTTATTTCACCAAACACTAATTATTTACGTAGAGTGCGCTTTTAACAGCGAAGTTCAAGCACAACTATCAAAAATAAAATTAGCCCTTCCAAAAATTGTCAAGAAATTCCGATAACGGTAACAGCAGCCGTGTGCCAAAATCTTTACTGTGATTCCATAATTTCCCTAATATTTTTGATGATTTAGAAAATGCAAATAAAAAATATATTAGAATTGAAAGAGAAATTCAAATATCACTCATTCTAAAAATGATTTTCCACTTCTGTGCACTCTGAATAACATACAATCGGCGAAAATGGATGTGAAATTAGCCTTTTCCCACATAGTGTCCCTCGCCAGTCGTGGCTAGTTTCTAAAAATAGATCCGGTTTTACTCAACGGGTCGAAGGTCAGCGCATTATAACTGATAAGAGCTCTCCATATAAGAAAACCACAAGGGTGTTAGAAGTCAAGTAAAAACATCTGCTCATAATTTAGTCCCCGTTCACGAAGTCGACTCCAAACCACCCTCACCACAGAAGGAAGTGACGTTACACAACACTTCATATAGTCCCGAAAGTGCAACTTCCGATGTAAACACAGCCACTTTTGTTCAAAACGGGAACGATCGAAAAATTTACGTATAAAAATAATTCTAACCGATGACACATCTATCGCATTTCCGCCTAGAAAATTAGGACAAATTGAGAAAAATTTAGTTGAAAAGCAGATTGAACAATGGCTAAAAGATTGTGTCATTTGTGAATCTAATTCAGATTTCACCGCACCTTTGGTCTTAGTTAAGAAAAAAAGACAAATCAATAAGACTCTGTGTCGATTACCGTGCTTGTAAAATAGTTCAGTTTTTAACTCAATTAATACTCACTAAAAGACTATAAAAGACACACTTTATTTCTCCGACTCTCATATCGCTAATGCTGGTTTCTTTTTTTATGACTAAAGGAGGGCGCTGCGCTCACAGGCGCCAACATTCACCGTTGACATGGTACATTCAACAATTTGAAATCTGAAGAAAAATATAAACACACTATATAATATATAAGTACAATGATACACACTATTAATAATAAACTACACTAAATACATAATGATATACAGATATATTTGATAGAGTTCTCACTCCTTAATTAGGCAATGGCAAAATGCAAATTTTATTAATGCTCCTTTTAAAAACTCCATTCTTCGTTTTAACTAAAACTACTTTCACCTTCTTATTCTTTCCTGGGAATGTTTGTATTATTCTACCCAATGGCCAATTACAAACCGGTACATTATCTAATTTTAAAATCACCATAGTGCCAACTTGCATATTCTCTTTGGTGAACCTCTGCTTTGATCTTTCTTGTATTGCACTTAAATAGTTGTTAGACCAATGCTTCAAAAATGTCTGCACTATCGTAGTTAATTTTTGCCATTGTTTTAATTTATTGTCATGCAAATTTAGGATGTTGTGGGTTCTGCAACTGCTGTAATTGGTCTGCCTATCAAGAAATGGCCAGATGTCAAGACATCATAATCATTTAAGTCAGATAATAGGGGATGAATGGGGGGAATTATGAATTGCCTCAATCTGATCATTTACAGTTAAAAATTCCTCAAAGGTTAGTTTTAAATTGCCTACTACACGTTTAAGATGGTATTTCGCGGATTTGACAACTGCCTCCCAAAGTCCACCTTGATTCGGGGATCTAGGGGAAATGAAAATCCACTCAACCTTTTCTTTGTGCAAATAATTACTCAAGTTTTCATCTAGACTGCTATCTAATTTACTCACTCTCTTTAATTCGGAATTACTGCCAACAAAATTAGTAGCGTTATCAGAAAATATGTTGGCACTTTCCCCTCTTCCGCTAAAAATCTCTTAAGTGTAACTACAAAGGCATCACTAGAGAGGTCCGTTACCATCGGTAAACGACAAGCCTTAGTCACAAAACAAATGAAAATACAAACATAAATTTTATTATACATTCCTTTTGTTTTATTAGGATATTTTATATAAAAAGGACCAAAAAAATCTACCCCTACACAATTGAATGGAACGTTTGGAGTTACTCTCTCTTCAGGTAAATGTCATATGAGCAAGGTACTGGTTTTGCTTTAAAGCAAACAACACAATCATGCGCTGGTTTTCTACAAAGGTTACGTCCACTTAAACCTTCAAAACCTTCGTCTAATAAGAAACAGTTACACTCTTTAGGGGCAATATGTATATAGTTCTTATGAAACATTTCAGCAATCATCACAGTCAATTTTTGAATGGTAGGTAAAATTATAGGAAACCTTTCTATCAAAATTATACTTACTGTTGGCTAGTCTTCCACCAACTCTTACAACACCCCTTTCATCTAAAAATAGGGAAAGATTTTTTAACTTACTATCTACAGGCACATTACCATCCTTCTGAAGGCCTGTAATTTCCCTTTTAAAACACTCTTGTTGAACTATTTTTACTAAGACAAATTCAGCATGTTTAATTTCCTTACATTGCAGGGGGCCAATTACATTTTGCTGTGAATTGCAGTTATTAAAGAACCTATAAAGAAAAGCTAAAACACGTACAAGTTTAGTATGATTGTTAGTAATACTAAGTAACTCCTCAGTTAAAGAATTAAAAGTCACTAGGAAAACAGGTCTCTTGAACCTTCGTTCACTCTTAACCAGTTCTGTATTAAAATGTTCTAAGTCCTCGTTAATTAGCTTTACACAGTTGTTAAGCGTCTCTACTTCCTCGATGATAAGTAGTGATCCATGCCCCCACAAGGAATTATTGCTCAATTGTGCTGGATTGCAGCCACGAGAAACGATGTTTGCAGCATTTCGCTCCGATGATATGTGGCTCCATTTTAAGACATCTATCAGAACTTGTATTTTAGCCATTCTGGTAGCGACTAAGTTTTTCAATTCTGCTGGAGACTCCTGAATCCAGGACAAAACAATTTTGCTGTCCGAAAAATACCAATTTTGATCTATCTTAAGTTCTAGGGAAGTGCTAACCTTTTTCATCAATTTAGAGAGCAATACACCTGCACACAGTTGAAGTCGTGGAATCGAAATTGTTTTGATTGGTGCAACTCTTCCCTTGCTGCACACTAGATGTGAAGTTACTTCACCACTGGCTGATTCGCATCTTAGATAGACTGCTGCACCGTAATAGCCTTCTGATGCATCTGAGAATCCAAAGAATTCAATTTTTACAACATTTTCTGGTAGCATACATCGATTCATTTTAATGCAGTTCATGTCACACAACCCATCAAAAAACTATAACAATTCTTGTACGACATCTGATGGCAGTCTTTCATCCGAGTCTATTGATAACCCTCCACAGACGTTGCATAAAAACATTAGCATTTGTAAGCACAGGTCCTATCAAACCAAGTGGGTCAAAAATATGGACAATTATGGACAAAATTTCTCTTTGTAACCATAGAAGCATCCTTTTAGATCATATTGTAGGAAAGTTCATCACTTTTGGCCTTCCATAGCAACCCTAATGTTTTCGTTTGATCAAAGCTATAGCTATTGAAATCTTCAGAAAATTCTCTAAACTTTGGACAGTGACTTTGCCATTTATGTAGTTCCATACCACAAGTTTTAAATATTTGAGTTAATTCTTGCTTTAGACTTTCTAAATATGACCCTCCACTCAATATGTCCTCCATGTACATATCCTTCAATGCTACTTGAGAAGCCAATAGAAATTTCAATTGTTCGTCAGTACCTTACTGTTGAAGATATCTCTGAGCCAAATATGGAGCACTAGTGGTTCCATACGTCACTGTGCAAAATTGATACGTTTTAATATTACCTTCCTTACTATCTTTCCATACAATTCTTTGCAAATCTCTTTGTGCAGGATCAATCCAAATCATTCTAAACATTTTTGACTGTCGGTAATAAACGCAAAAAGATGTTTTCTAAACCTCAATATTATAGCAAATAAATCATCTTGAATTACACCACCATTTAGCTGTATGGAATTTAATGACTCACCAGTTGATGTGATTTGATAAGCGTTGAACACAACTCTACATTTCGTACTCGTTTTCTGTGGTCTATAAACTGCATGATGAGGTAAATAGTTGACCACTTTAGATTCTTGCGTCATAGAAACTTCTTGCATATGATTCAAGCACACATATTCACTTATAAATTGACGATATAATGCTAGAAGTTATGGATTTTTTAACTTATTCCACAAGGAATTTAATCTTTTGACTGCAATCTCTCTAAACTCTCCCAGTAATTTCGGATCTTTTTTAAATGGCATCTGTGCCATTAATTTTCCTGATTTATGCTTTTTATGAGTTTTTATAAAATAATTATTAGCTTCAATTCTCTCAGTAGTTTCAAATTTCTGTCTTTCTACAATTTGTTCTATTTCCAAAAAATTCCGCATAATTCTGCTTAGGTCGGCACCCTCGTTTATAAGCCCACAGTGTACATTAGTCTCAGTTACTATTGGTTCACTACCACTCACTATAAATCCGAATACTGTGTTTCGTAAAATTAATTTGGTATTAATAGGGTAAATTCTGTCAGGTTTTAATAGTCCATAAAAATTATTTGCTCCCAGAATTAAATCAATTGGACCTGGAACATTAAATCCCCAATACGCTAACTTAATGTTTTTTAATTCCGGAACGCAAATATCAATTTGCCTTAAAGTAGTCAAATTTGTAACACTGGGAACAACCAAAAATTCTAAATCTAATTTGAAATTTCTTATATCATTAACAATCGTAGCATTAACTTTAGATTTAATTTTCAGAGACATTCCATTTAAACTGAAACTCCTATATTTATTTTTTTCCTTTCTTAAATTAAGCTTGTAAGCGCAACTCTTGCCCATAAAATTAGCACTGGCTCCAACGTCTAATAAACCACGAACGCGTAAAACATTCAACAAGTCATCAGTTAAAAAACAATTAAAAGTGCTAAGTAGAACAGATTACGAATTTGTTGACGAAGTATACACAAAGTCAACTAGTTGCCGCCAAAACAATTTTGGTCCTGACCTCGTGGCTCTTGTTTATTGCTAAGAGGAAATTAGAATTCTAAAGCTGTGGGAGAGGGGAAGGAACTCAATTTCGCATTGAGAGTTTTTACATTCTCATTATGCGCCGATAAACGTTCTTGTTTTTGCTCTGACTGAAAGTGAAGTGTGACATGATGACGCCGCTTACAGATGTTGCACGAATTTTTTGATTTACAAGTCGTTACCCTATGATTATTCCCCAAGCAATTAAAACAGAAGTGATTTGATTTTACAAACTCAATACGCTCATTTACTGACATATTTTTGTAACTAAGGCATTTATATATGGGGTGATTCTCATTACATGATAAAACGCACTTAATATTTTTAACTTGCGAAAGGAAAACTCTCGAGGTGTATTTTGAGTCGGACAATTCATTAAACTTTGAGTTTTCCACCAAAGGTTTACCACGGGAAGTAAAATATAATTCAATTTCTTTCCTTAATTCAGAGGGTTTAAACCATTTGTCAGCCTGTCTCATATTAATATGACACGTAGTTTCTCTATCTAAATTCTAGCATATTTTATCCGACACAATTAAATCTTTAAGAGTTTCGAAATCTTTTACTTTTCTCTATTGTAAATAATATTCCCAGCTCGTCTTTAATCGCGTTGCAAATTGTACGTATGTTTCATTTGGTTGGCGGTGGGTTTTCCTAAAATGTTCTAAACATGATTGAGGGGTAGGCTCAATTTCTCAAAGTACTATTGTTTTTATTTTAGCATACTCATTTAACTCGTCATCCTTTATGTAAGATATTACATTAGTCGCCCTTTCCCCTTGCAAGTTTAACAAAATCTCCGCTTTGTATTTATAAAGGACGTTTTTTGAAATGAAGGCCATTTCTAAAGATGTAAAAAAATAACTCCAACCCTGAGGTCTACTAGGATTTTCAATAGTTAAAGTACGGACACTTTTTATGAGAGAGTCTAAAGATTCAGTCTGATTATTTTCAATATTTTCACCTTCTGAATTTGATTTAGATTCCTCTTTCACGCGAGCAATTTCTAATTCCATTTTCGGTCATTCAAGTTTAATTTTTTCTAATTCTAATTGTTAAAGCTCTTCAGATTTTCTCCGTTCGAGCTTAATTTTCTCTAACTCTAGTTGCCGCTACTCATCGGACTTTCGCTCTTCAATTATTGTATTTGCAAATTCTACAACGGAATCTTTCTCTGCCACGCAGTTCTGGTTTTGTTTTATAATACTGCTTGAGTCTGAAACAGTCATTTTCTCATTGACGTCTTCTCCTAAACTCAATAACAATTAATATCAAATCCTCTTTTCTTACGCCTTTAAACATTTTGGATAGTTATTAATACTTCAATATATAAAAGTTCCTTTTTATCTATGCAATTCTCCCCAATTATTTCAAAAATGCGTTCAAACTGTCTTCATAGAACTCATTAAAGACAATAATGTTATTATTTAAATGGATGACTTCATAATCCCATCAAAAACTGAATCTGAAAGAATATCAAAGCTTGAAAAAGTATTCCAAGTTGCTTCTAATTATGAGTTAGACTTCAACGTTAAAAAGTGTAAATTTCTACAGCGTAAGATAAATCTTCTAGGTCATATAATCGAGCAAGGAATAATTCGTCCCTCAAAAGCTAAAATAAATGCAGTTACGCATTTTCCTGAACCTAAAACAATTCAACACATTCAATATTTCTTAGGACTTACTGGTTACTTCCGAAAACTTATTAAAGACTTGCATTAATCGCAAAACATTTAAGTGAACTTTTACGAAAAAATATCCTATTTACATTTGGCCCTGCACAAAAACAAACATTCCTAACATTAAAGCAAATTCTGTCAGCAGAGCTTGTACTGCATCTTTTTCAGCAAAATGACACGTTATAAATACACTGTGATGCCAGTTCGAAAGGATTCGGTGCCATACTCCTTCAAATGGATTCTGACAATAAGTTCCATCCAATATACTACAAGAGCAGAAAAACATCTCCACAAGAAGAGAAATACTCGAGTTATGAACTAGAAGATTTAGCGATAATCACAGCATTAAAAAAATTTCGACACTACCTCGTAGGCACAAAATTCCAAATTTACACAGATGTCAAGCTTTCCAAAAAAACAATGTCTAAAAAAGACTTACCACCCAAAATACACTATGGGATCTTTTCTTGGAAGATTTTGACTACGAAATACTCCACAGACCTGCACGATAAATGCAACATGTTTATGCTCTCAGCCGTTACCCAATCATGGTCATACAATACAGCGAAATAACACAGAAAATAAAAGACGCACAAAGTAAAGATGAGTATAACTCAAGCATTAAGCAACTACTTCAAACATCTGCTTCAAATGATTTTACATTAAAAAATAATAATTTTTGTAAAGTGGTGAACGATTAAGAACTTTTAATAGTCCCACTGGATATGCAAAAACAAATTGTACAACTTGAACATTCTAAAGGACATTTTGGCATAAACAAAATAGAAAATATGGCCAAACAACAATTCTTTTTCCCTAATATACGGAAAAACGTAGAAAATGTATCACAAATTGCATCCAATACATACTTTTAACTAAAAAACTTCGCAAACAAGAAGGATTTCTACACCTAATAACAAAAAGAGACTTACCACTTGACACATAGATTTCCTAGTACCACTCCCATCCACCAACAAAAACTAAAAACGCATTTTTACAGTAGTAGATGCTTTTACAAAATTTTGTTTGGATTTATCCAGTCAAATCCACTTCAACATATTAGGAATTACAAAAATTGAAACCACAACAAGTAATCTTTTACTCTTCAGCCAAACAAGAACAATTGAACTTTAATTTTTGCATTTTTTCTTTCAATATTGTTTTTTCTTTATCTTTTAATTACTCTTTCTTTTTACATTTTAATCTAATAATTAGCAAATTGGTCTGGGGCCGACCACATTAGGATGGACGAGTGTTGTATAGTCCAGCGAGTGCAGCGCCTTGCTACTGCCCACTTAAGAGGCACTCATCTACTCACGCCTGGCGCGTAGAGACGGATCAGCGAGGACGTAGTAAAAACACTCCTAAATATCTGTGTTAGTTGTTATTTAATCCTTATTCAACAATCCCTAGACATCCCCTCTCCTACATATATATATATATATATATATATATATATATATATATATATATATATATATATATATATATATATATATATATATATATATATATATATGTATATGTATATATATATCAATATATATATATATATGTATATATATATATATACATATATATATATATATATATTATATATATATGTATATATATATATGCATATATATATATATATATATATATATATATATATAATAGATGTTGATTTTTTTTTTTGATCACAAAAAAAAAAAATTAAAGGAAATTAAATTTTAAGAGTATGCATTGTAGAGCTAGAGTATTTAGTTATTGTGGATTTTAAAACTAAAACAAAAAAGTATTGATTAATAAAGATAAACAGTATAATTTACTTGCAAAGCAATGACATAAATGATTTTCTCAAGATATAGAGAGATTTCTGGAATTACAGGAAGTAGCGAAGGCACAGCATCCTTTATAAAACATTTATGAATAGAATCTATTAAAAGTATTCTCATTTTGAATATCAAAGCTTAAGGGATTCATTATTTTTATATAATTTGTATATATTTAATATAATCTTCGATAAGTATACATTCGCAAATTTCATGGCTATTTTAAGATTGCATATGGGTTGTATGCAGAAAATAATATTTCATTTGCTGTTATGAAAATTATTAATTATTATTTCTTAATATTTCAGCTTAAAATATTTTTTCATGTACAGTATAAGGTGTTTATATTTATAGTTAAAAAAAATAAAAATTATACAAAATATATGTTTCTTTAACTATGTTTTTAAAATTCAAATTTTATCCTAAACTTTATGTCATTTATTCGTTTACTCATTGTTTCAATTAATGCGTTAAAAACTGAGAAATTATAATCAGGAATTTTAAAATTTTTACCTTATTACTAATAAGAAAAATTAAAAATATTATTTAACATATAAAGATTTAAAATAATTAATTCATTTTGTTACTAATATTTAATATTTTAATATGTAATTAAAACTTGTTTTAAAATAATATAGTCCTAACTTTATTTATTTGAATACATAATTTGTGAAAAGTATGATTAAATGCCTATGCTTATTTTATTATATTCTCATAATCATTGTTATCTATTACATTTTCATTTCAGATTAATTGTGTTTTGATCTTTTACGAGTATTTTAAGCAAAATGAGATAAGTTAGTTCATATTGTTATCCTTAAATAGTTTTTGTTTGCAGAATATTAGTCTAATATATTTTTCCTCTTCTTTTCTCAAGAGGATAGTATTCAGGTATATAATGTGGATTTATTTAATATAAAATATGCATCACAATTCTAATAATGAATCAAATATTAAAATTGAAGCGAATTTAATTAAATTAATATATATTTAACTAAATGCTGACACGGATTTCAAGGTAATATATACCACAGTCAACTAGACAAGTTAATGGGAAATCTTTAATTTTTATTTGACTTATTTTAAGGAAGTATAAAGGTTGCATCACTTATAATGGCATTGGTGCTATTTTTAAAATTTTTTATTTCTAAATTAAATTCATATGTCATTGTACATCCTTAATTCCTGTATCACTTAATTGAAACGCGTTTTTTTAATTAGAAAAGATATTTTCTATTGTTTGAAAACATGCTTTTAAATGAAATTTAGTTTTATATATAGTGTCAAGCATTTATTATCGATTACCATACAGGGATAGTAATTTCATTCTGCAATTATATAAGAATTGGAATTATTTTATTTAATAGAAATAGATTTAGACTTATTTAACTTCAAATATAATTCATTTTTATATGAATTAAAACATATTGATTAAGAGTTATGATATACACCATGAATAATATTAATTGCAGTAAAGTACTAAAAATGATACTGATAAAAATAAGCTTAACTTTTATAACTGCAATTACTGTCAATACCCAATAATGTTTCGCAGATTTCATTTCTCATACACTATTGTGCATGCACTGCTGGAAAAAGTAGAACACTAGAATTTCTTCAAATAAGAGAAGAACTTTGAATTTTTACAAAATAATTTCATTACAGCACTTTTAAATACTTATTTACAATTATTTAAGTATTGGAATTGTTTTATTTAATATAAATAGATTTTGACTTATTTAACTTCAAATATAATTCATTTTTATATGAATTAAAACATATTGATTAAGAGTTATGACATACACCATGAATAATATTAATTGCAGTAAAGTACTAAAAATGATACTGGTAAAAATAAGATTAACTTTTATAACTGCAATTATACTGTCAATACCCAATAATACAAAACAACTCTAGGTGTAACATGAAGTAAAAAACTTGTTGTTTAATATAAATAAAAATTAGTTTAATTTACGTCAGATTATTTAAAAAAAGTAGAAGGACAGTATTAAATAATGAATATTAAAGTCCTTTAATATTAAAGCAATTCTTCTGTCATGTGCTTTAACTAGTTCAAAAATCCTATTTGTCATTGAATTATATGTATCTTGAATTTTGGTTTGACAAAAATTGTCCGAAAAACAATTCAAATCTTCTCGAGTTTCGATCAAAGATTCATATTGCTTGCCTGTGGCGTGAACACGGCGAACCATTACTGACCACAAATTTTTAACGATATTGAGGTCTCTACTTTTAGCAGGCTGTGGAAAAACCCGAGCATTATTTGTTTCAAACTAATTTTTAAGGCCATTGGCCATGTGAATTGATGCCCGTATTGCTGAAATATCCATTTCCTCCGCATAACTCAGCGTCATAGAGAATAAGCTCTGAATTTAAAATGTGAATGTAATCTGTATGCTTCTGTCTTTCCAACATAGCCAACTGATATCTAAACGATTAAACAGCCTCCTTATATATGTCTTTTAGAAAAGGTTCCTTCTTGTGATCCCAGACAATAGAATTAATATTAAGAAACGTCTGAGCCCTCTAAATTGAGTCTATTTCATCAGAAAAAATAACTGAAGTCCATTCAGAGTTCCAAGACATGTATTCCTTGAACCACAGTCGCAGGTGCTAAATGTGTCTTTCGTTCCCTATGATTGCTTTTTCTTTTATTATGATTGCGTTTTCTTTTCGTGAATTTGGGCGTATCTGATCTTTTTTTGTAGTTGAAAAGTGTTCTTTTGTTACATGTGCGATTTCAGATGGGTCTGGTGCTTTTGCAATGCCTTCACGCTTTTTAGAACTCTTTAAAGATTTTTCTTTGATTACGTAGAGTCAATTTTTTAGGTTTGCCAGTATTTGCTTTCCTCTGACTCTTTAGTTTTTCAAGAAGTTATGAACAGTTTTAGGACTTATGTGTAGGTGCTTTGCAATTTCTTTACACTTTTGCTATATTTTTACATGCCAAAATTTGGCCTTTTTGAAATTCATTTGAAAGTTCCCCCTAAACATTTTAACTGTAGAAAAATTAAGGATTTTTACCGCAAAATATTTCTTTTAAAAAAAGAGATTTTAAAAGAACAATGTTTTCAACATATTAAACTGCTGCAGATTCCAAAATGAGAATAATTTTTCACATGTCCTCATTTTTCACAGACCAAAAGTCCTTAAATACTACTTTATATAATTTTTTGGTGGTAAATAAAACTCATTCTCTATAAATAAAAAAAATGAGCTCTATAAAATAACTATGAAAAATTACATTGATGGTGTTAAAATTTAAAGCATGGTTTATAAAATTTTATTGTCATTCTACTTTTTTCCAGCAGTGTATTACTTATAATGCTTGAAATGATAATAAGAATTAGCATTGCTAATTTCACGTTCTCATACTTATCTACAAGTTGCATTTAAAAACTAAAAACTTAAGAAAATTTATTTTGATTAAGAGAAAAGCTAGATTTAATAAAGAAAGAGCTATATAATTTCATATTTTAAAAATGTATTACTTGTTTAATTGCGAAGATAATTACTGCTTTGTCAAAAAGAAATATTTTTTAATGCGTTTCCACATATTTATATTTGATGTTAGTCATCTTTTATTTGTGTTTCTTAACTGATAATTTAATAACTCAAAAATTTAATTTTCCTGGAAACATTCATAATTGGTAATAAACTTAAGTTTTAAAATATGAAAATGACTAAATAAAATTTTGTGTATATTTTCATATAAAGCTTCTTAAAATATTTCAATATATAAAATAAAGATAATAAGTGAAATCTGAGTTTAGAATAATGCATTTCTAGATAAAATTTACATATTTACTTAATATTAATATGAAAAGGAGAATATTTGTTGATTTTATGTATCCTTATTGAATCTAAACAAGTTTAATAGTTACTGTGCAGATATTGAAATATAAATTATTCTTCTTAAATATATATAAAATTTGTTAAAAATCTATATTAAATATAAGAATACATGCATTATAATATGTTTTGAAAAATAAAAATTTCAAAATGGTAAGCAATTCTGTTTTATTTATTACGATTTCAACTTAGATAATCTCAATTAATTAAATGACTATACTTCTGGTCTTAACGTCTTTACTCAAGGTTTGTTGTAGCCTAGTGATTAAGGTATCAGCCTTCCATCCGGAAGGACTGGGTTCGATTCCCAATACCGCCAAAGTCCCATCGAGTATATGCGTTATACGTACTCGTTAAATCTGTGAAATGGACAGTCCTGTGCTTGGTTATTGAGCAGTTACAATGGGCGTAATGGTGTGGAGAAAATTTCCTTTCCCATCAGATCAATGTCAAAATTTAGTTAGTAGAGAGATTCTCTAGTGGTGCCATCTATCAGAGGATTTAAAAAAGAGCAAAACCGTACTTTCCTCTAAGTGGTGCTCTGACTAAAACGATAGACGCTCCCTATTGACTTAAATTCGCATTGCCAAGGCATAGCAAGCTTGGTTTGTCCACGTATCATAAGTAACAAAAACAACTTCTAAATTTTACTTATTAATTTCAATAATATAAGATATATTAATCATCAATATGCTCATCACATTAAAACGATTGAATAAAATTTATAAATATATAAATAGAATCATGGTATTATATTTGAAAGCTAGTTTTTTCTTAAAACGTAAATAAGTATTCTTCCTAGTTCTTAGTTCATAACTGTTTCATTTCTAAGGAAAATATATTCTACTAAGTTATGAACGAATCGATTGTAAGTAAATATGATATAAAATTATTAAATACTATTAAGGAAATGCTAATATAGTATGCCATTTATTTTTAAGAAAACAATTAGATATGATTTCATAATTATGAATCTGATATTCGAAATGGTACTTTGAAATTAAAGCATTTGCACAAAAAATAACAATCAGTTTGAAAATGCCAATTTTATTACAAAAGGTGATAACCATTTTTTTCCAAATATGATTTAATTTATATTTTGCAAAAATTATATTGTAATTTTTAAATTTATATATTCAATTAAATTTTTAGTATTATTCTATAAATCTTAAATATATATAGTTTTATAATTATTTTATAAATCTGCATTAAATTTGATATTGATTATAAAAAAATAAAATATATCTATAATTTTACATATAATGGCATGAAATTATTTTTTAAAAACACTAAATTATATTCAAAATGTTTACTGTTAAAAGTACTAATATCTCTTTTATGTCAGTAGATCGTAATTTATTTTTACATGAAAATCAAAGATTTCGATATTTTTTTCAATGAATTATATCTGATAAGTAAACAACTTTTTCTACTATTTTTAATTGAAGTATTTAATTCAAATATAAAAACATTATAAATCACAATTTTAATATAACTATAAAATATATATTTACATAACTATTAATATATTTAATATAATTATAATATATTAATATATTTAATATAACTATTAATATATTTAAATGATTTTTTAAAAAAATCTTTATTCAAAAAACTAACAGTGATATTTAAATATTAAAATTTTAGATTCATGAAAGCATTGTATGTAAAAAATAATTCAGTGAATTCATATTAAATTAATTTTAACAAATATTACTAATTTAACACAGATCTTCCATAAATTAGAAAATACAATTAAATAATTTAGATTTTGAGAATATTGAGGATATTTATTTAATATTATTGAGGATATTTTTAGGAATATTGAGGATATGTATTTTTTCAGAGAAAAAGTTTGGTTTCAATATATTGATATTTATATTACCATATAATTGAATTTGTAATTACATTTTGTAAAGAGTATAAAATAGCTTCAAATATATTCAATAAGAAATTGAATTTCTTTCCAAATAAGCTCTTTCTAAGCTAAAGTAAAGAGTATTAACAACAGGTTATTACTTTTATATTCAATAAGATTACAACTAAATTTTGCTTTTTGATACGTATTATCCTGACTTAAATAAATATCGAGAATTTCCTTATATAAATTCATGCCATGCCTATTATTACTTGATTTTTAAAAAAATATTAATTTAAATTTTAGCGTAAAAAATAATTTCTAAATATTCTTTGCATATAAATTCATTCATTTATTTCTCTTCATTAAAGTTGTTCCTTTGTTATCACCGCTAAAATTCATTCATTTCTATCAAAGGATGCAATACTTTAAAATATCTTCATCAAGAAAGGTGTAATATTTTAAAAGTTATATAATAAAGTAATTAATATTATATAATAATAAAGTAATTAAAACAAAAGCGTTTAATTGATATATTGACTTTATAGCGCAATATTCATTAAAAGAAAAAATATTACTTATTTTTCATAAGCTTTAAATATGCAGAGCAACTTGTCGAAAAAGAAAAATCATATGATATAATATTTAAGGAAATAAATTTTAAACGTAAGCTTACGCTTACCTTTAATTTAATATATACTGAAATATGTGATTAACAATCCTTTATACCTTTTCAAAGAAATCATTATGATTATTGTAATTTTATCATAAAAATAATACAGTTATGTTTATACAATGTTTTTATTATAAGAAACAATTAATAATATTATGGTTTAATTTATATTTAATTTGAATAACAATACACTCAATTTAAGAACATGTTTGACTTTTAAAAAGAATATTTCAAATATACTAAGATCGAATACTAATTTACCATTAGCTTCTTATTTATAAATAATTACTATAATCATAAAATACAGTTATAATCTGTATATACAGAGTAGAAGACGATTTTTTCAAACTCCGGCTATATATACCGATGATTATTCCTAATCGTTTTTAGAATTGCAGAAAAACGAAGACTAAGAAGAGATGGAAAATGAGGAAAAAGAAAAAGCTTAAGAAAAGCAAAGATTAAAGTAGGAAGAAAATGACGCGTGTCACTTGTGAAATTTTGGAAGTATTCTTTTGGAAACTCCTGTATGTTCAGAAGTTAGTATTAAAGGTACAGGAAAATGGATTATGAGTCAGACATTAGAAATCAGATTGTAAATAATAGTCTACTTAATGACAAGAAGAAGTTGATCTTAATGTCCAAGTTGAAGCAGATACAGGCGAAACCATCAGTTAGTGAAATATTTACCGAATTTGAAACTGTTTTGAAGAGAATGAAGCGTCAGTCCGGGTGCAAGTTCCACATTCAGATTCTCACTATCAAACAAATGTGCGACTTGGCTGCCCGAAAACTTAAGAAGTTAGGGAAATAGCTTACTCAGATCGAGTTTTTCAGCAAGCAACGTCTTTCCGTATGTATATACAGTATGCATGTACTTTGATGTACATACACACTGTATGCACAGAGCTTTAAGTGAAAGTCACATTCACACATAAATGAAATATAAAACATTTGCATTAATCTTGATATGTAAAAATGTTTTTCTTATAGAATTCTCTTTTTTTTTCCAATTTTCGCAATAAAAAAATGAGTTAAAATTGATACTGTTTTTTGAAAAAATCCAATAATTTAAAAATAAATAGTTTTTTTTCCAATTTAAAAGATAAAATAATTAGTTAAAATTGATACTTATTTTGGAAAAAATCCAATTCGCCAAATTTTAGTTTATCCAAATGGGATCCGGTACCAATTAATTTTGATAATTATAGTTCTACTGCAGTTCAATGTAGTTTTGTAAAAATATTTAAGGAAAACCCTATAACAATATGATCCTAAATATCAATTGCTGTAAGGCATATTTCTTTCGAATGTTTTCTTAAGAATCGCAGCAATGGGTTTTTGGGTGTTAAAAATGATTTCTTTTAGCAGACTCTCTAAAATAAATACATTTATTTGAATTTAGAGAAATACTATTTTTATATGATTTACATACGCCATCCATCCAATGATTGATTTGAGGATTTCCACCACAAAATGAGATTTATTTAAAAAAATGTTCTGATAAATATTGATGTTAACATTTTTCTGTCATTAAAAAACTATTTGTAACATGGCATACGATTATGACATGTTAGTCAAATATTCGGTAAAATCTAAGATATTAATGGCTCCGTTTCACTTTAAAGTAATTTTTAGTTTTGTCAAAGTATAGAGAATAACTATATTATATTTGATAACAATAATAAATTGATTATATATTACTTTTGAATAGTCGTTAGGCTGAACTGTCGTCAGAGCTTCATGTGTTCAAAAATCGTTTTGTAGCGGAAAAAAGATACTGTAATACTTTCTGGCGTGTACATCATTGTAAGGTGCCTTTGAAAAATTCATTTTTGTGGATAACAATACACAGGCACTCCGGGCGTCTTCTGGTCAGCATCTGTTGGAAAGAGAAGTATATATAAAACAATAATTAGCCAGTTTGCATCTCTGCTTTCATTACCATAAAATACGTGTGGTATACATTAGGGACACGTTTTTAGCATGATTGCATTCTCCATTGAACAGCCAACAACTGAAACATTCCAATACAAGAATAAGCCTGTTTACTTCAAGAACTGTTTGATAATTTGGCTCTGAGTATAGAAAGACGCTTCGAAGTAATCATTGTAATAAAGGGAAAGTAAATATCATACTAATGAACATCTTTGTGTTCCTCTTATAATGTTCCCTGCAAGTTCTTCCTCTTGTATAGACAAACATTCAGAATAATATGAGTTCAGTTTAAATTTTTATTGTTTGATTACACACTGTATTCAACGTATTAATCTTTGTGCAATTATGCTTTGATCATCGTTTGATTACAAAATGCTTTCTCATTGAAGGATTACTCATTGAATTATGACATAAATGTCTCCTGCAAGTTCTCTTTCGCATGTTAGTGTGTATGCTTTTAAATTTCGTATTTAATTATGTCCGTGCATTTTTTTTTGTTTACAGCATATAAGTTCAGAAAGTTTGATGAAGCACTAGCATATTTACATGCACTCAATCCAAAAATGGTTTCTGCTAATATGATTGAAACTGATAGGTTTGAGTCTTTTCCGCTTGAAAACTAGGACCAAGCAGAAAATCCCCAAACTGTAGCTCGGCCAATATTTTAACTTTAATGAACCGCCCTGGTCTCCTATTAAATAGGTATTCGAACCCATATCCTTTATTCAATTAGAACGATACTCTAACTAACCAGATAGCAGCAGCATCATTATAAATATGCATAAAAGTTTGTAATTTTTAATGGTGGTATTCAAATAAAATATATTAGATCCAAATACATTATGTTTTATAGGTAATATGATTTCAAGGAATTTATCTTACAAATTAATTTGGGAGTAAAACCAATCACTCTTAATATTTAATTTAGATTTGTGTAATATTGACATTTCTCGACAGAATGTCAATATTTAATGAACAAGTTACTTTGAGAAAAATTTATTATTTTTTTATAAATAGTTTCTGTTATAATATGTGACGTTAAACAAGAAATCTTTTATGTTAAGTAAAACAAATATCTTGAACTAAAAAAATGTCCCTTTTGAAGTCGTTTTTTATTACTCTAAAGAGAATAATATAAGAAATGTATACTGTCTCTTTATAGATACTTAAAGATTCTATTTCTGTAAAAATATGTTTTTTCAAATGATGTATATTAAAGAGATTATTGAAAGAATTTTGTTCAAATTACTTTAGAAACAGTGAAAATTTAAATTAGTATTAAGTCAATAAAAAATAAAAGTTCCTTTAGGGTTGGAATCATTAATTTAATTAATATACAAAGTAATAGATATCAAACACTTGAATTTAACTTTAAAATAGAAGTACGACATAAATACCTTAAAAACTCACTTTCATTATGTTTTCATTCATTTATTATTAAAGCAACTGAAAATTCTGTTTATGAATATGTTGCTCCAAAACCAATAAATCAATAATACATCTTGAATATTTTCTGTTTCATGTTTGAAAGCTTCTAAAGAAAATTTGTAATTATTTTATCATTTATATTTTATTTTCTACGTTCTAAGCAACTGGATTTTTTATATTCTTTTTATTTTCTTTTAAATTGTAAGCAGATGTTGGCAAGCTGATAAATATTACTTACACCAATAAACCGAAAATTTTATTCTTCAAGTTACTATCGCATTTAAGAAACGAGAAAAATATAAAAAGTAATATATTGATGGAGTCCTGTAATTTTTCACTTAACCAGTTCCGTAAACAAATAGAAATAAATAATTTAGTAATTGTATAATATGTATGAACTAAATTTAAGATTGTGAATAATATTCATGCATTTTCAGTATTAATTGGTTGATTTTAATTGTTAATCGAAATAATATCTACTCTTTAATATAATGGAGTAATAATAGATTTGTGAATAAAATTTACATCGCTTAATCATTTAGTATATTTCTTTCTATTCTATTTCTTATACTATTTCTTTCTCTTTATTATAACAAAATATAATTCATTCATTTTAGTTTTTTAGTAATATCCCTTTATGTAAGGCCGGCCAACTTGTCTAGTGGTCAGCGTGCCTGACTACGGATAGTGAAGTCCTATGTTCGAATCCCGGTTCAGACATGGATGTACTTTTTCTCTCTCTATCCTGTCTTTGTCCTTTCCTTGTGTGTGAATGAGGTATGAATGGTCCTACCCTATAAACGGGTCCCTATGTCATGTGTAATGGTGCGATAGTGGCCCACCCCCTATGGTACAAGCGGGGCAACGCCTCGGCGGCAAAGAAGTCGCTGTTTCTGGCCGGTTCTTTGAGTATAGGGGGACAATACATCCCGATATACCCCGACCATTGGAGAAAAAAAATCCTTTTATGTAAGTAAACTGAGATCGAAATTCTATGTAAAATCCCTATAATGTTGGTCCGAATATTTTACAGGAGGTTTAATTGAAATGAGTTGAAAGAAATGTAATGGAATTATTTAGCATAAAATGTTTTGTTTCTTTCATTTCGAAATTGTTATAAAAGTTTTTGCAATGAATTTAAATAAGAATGAAATATAGTTTGAATTTTTAGTAAAATTGTTTCTGCAGCGATATCGTAAATGATGTTACAGTTCGCATTTAATTATAATTTTGAAAGGATACTCTCTCTCTTCAAACTAGTCTTGTATTATTAATAAGTTCATGATGCCCTTTCTTCGCTTTGAAATTGCATTCTATGCACAACAAATGAGAGAAGAAAAATATTTCATTTGAAAAATTGGAATTTCCTTATTTTTAGAATGTCATAATGATTAATGTCTAATTAAAAAATATAGTTATATTTTTGTAATTTTTGAAAAATCTGTTTCTTCAGTACTGCTTCATTATATACAGTATACTGTGTATTTATGTTTTTTCTAAGAATTCACTGATAAAAATTTCATTGGGACACGTGGATGAAAAAATACTAATTTCAATAACTATCCTGAGTGAGGCGCGTTTAAAGTACTCACATTGAAAGCCTTGATATATGACGTCCGGCAGCTAACGTTTATTAAATATATTATCTAGATTACATTTTACTACTTTCATTGCAATTGTTGTTAAAGAACACATATTATAAATGTATTAAAAGCAAAAGAAATCTTACAATTTTTTAAAAATATTTTATAGTATTTAAATATGTGGTATGTTCGTGCTTATTACATATAGTGTGTTTCATCTCATACAGTGGATAAAACCAACACATTGAAAGATTTTATCTTTTTTACAGCTGCATATATGGCACATTTTTAAAATTTTGTGCTATAATCTCTATATACTTATTTCTTCAAAGCATAATAATCATTGGAATAATCTAATCAATCAATCGACTGTTGTCACAAATCAACTATAGAGCCACCTTTCTTTATTTTACGGCTATTCTTAGTAATTTTAATATTTAGAGGAAATTTTTCAGGAAAAAAAATTCTGAAATATCACATATTTCTAATTTTATTCTACTTTGTCCTTTCTTTCTCAATATAGAAACTTTCAGGCGAAATATGTTAATTTTCCTTCAATTTGAATTACTCATAATTTTCATCCTTAGAAGGTATATGCTCACTAAATATTTCTTCATATTTATTAACGCATGTGTCCTTCTTATTTATCAATTTTTGATCATAGTATTCATTTCCGTGATATACTTATAGAAATTACATCTCCTTTCTTTTAATCTAAAACTTAAATTAGAAATTAATAATCTGTATGCAGGAGAGTGAGCATAGTACTTTAAGAGAAGAAGAGGGCAATTCCCAACTATCATGCATGCAACTACTGAATATCTAATATAGTCTTTAAGAAGAAAGAGGATATTTCTACACTGTGTATAAAAACAATCGGGGACTCTAAGACTTAACACTCGTTAACGCCGTTTAATTGTTTCATAATTAAAGAGAATTTTTTCAGAAGTTAGCATTGCATTCGATTGTTTTATTATCTGGTCTAGAATATATGCATAATATCATTTTTTTTATAATGCATTATATTATATATAGAAAGTTAAGCGAATATAAATACTTTTAAGTATGACATATATAAAAAATTATTATTTTAAATCCCGATCTTTTCCTCAAAGCTAAGCACATATTTTCCACTGTAAATTAAATAGTAAAATAAAGATTACAAATCAACAAAATTGAGTTAAATTTTGTGGTATTAATAATGATATAGATTAAATAATTAATATATATATATATATATATATATATATAGTATATTTTATACATACTAAGCTGTAAAAGTAACATTGATAAATTAACACCAAATAATTATGTAAACGTGTGCAAAATATAAAAATAACCATTTCTAATATAATGGTGGGGAAAAATAAAACTATTGGTCTTTTGGTTTAACATGTTATATAAATTATTAAATTGTGAGATATAACTCACGTCTAAGTTGAAAATTTAAAATCATTTAAAAGAAATTAATAGTAGTGTGCTATATAAGAGAAATTTATATTTAAATTTTAATGGATATATTAGTAGAACTGTTAATGTGATTACCTGTTTATTGACAGAAATGCATAATTTTTTATAATCATTTAGCGAATATTTTGAATAATTTTATTGCTTTTTCTGTATTCTATTTTGAATTTCCGAAACTTTAACATTTATTTTCTTTTTTTTTAAAAAAAAAAAAAAAAAAAAAAAAAAAGCATTTCTAACGTTTTGAAATTCACTGCATTTACTTTTACATGTATTAAAAATTATGTAACAAATTATGTAAAAATTGTCAAAATAACATCAAAATAAACTATTCTTATGCAATGATAGAGGAAAATTAACTTTTTTTGTGTGTGGCTTTAAATACTATATAAATTATCATCTTGTGAGAGAATTTACGTCTAAATTCAAATTTTAAAATTATAAAAAGAAATTATTAATAATTTGCTACATTAGCTAAATTATTATTGTTATTGAATGTCTATAAACAACAATACATCAGAGTTTCCTTTTCTATAATCATTTTCCGAATATTTTGAAGTATTTTTTTTCACTTTTCTAGCTCTTACTTTGAATTTCCTAAACTTAAACATTTATTTTTCCATAAAATAGATTTTATAACTCTTACAAATTGACTACATTTATTTTGACATATAATAAAGGCAAACAAAATATTTCTTGCCTGACAGATAATTAAAAAATGTCTCCAGCTGTCAGTTTACTTTCCATGTTATTTTTATATTTCTGTCACATGATATTGACTTTCGAGAACAAACAACTGTTCGTTTTTATTGATTTATAACTTTTGTATCATTTTCTGGATGTAATGCAGATTTTGTTAAGTTATGTAAATAAAATAATAACATAAAAATCGTTCTTTAAATA
The DNA here is from genome assembly GCA_030067965.1 of Latrodectus elegans. Lineage (NCBI taxonomy): Eukaryota > Metazoa > Arthropoda > Arachnida > Araneae > Theridiidae > Latrodectus > Latrodectus elegans. Next base: position 109,212,522 of record CM057810.1, read on the forward strand.
TATTATAACTGTTTTCAATTTAACTGTAGAGCATAGTGTTTATAAGAATGTGTTTTAAAACTATGGGAAATAAAAAGTAATAAATGTCTGTAAACACGCATATTGTGAAAGATATTTTATTACCAATAATAACCACTGAAGATAAAAATATCTATAACATAAAGAAAAAGCTGAAAAATTACTAAGCAAATTTATATAGTGATTCTACATGGAAAAAAAATTCTTTTTGTATCTATATTTTAAGAGATACACATTTTATACATTTTCCAGTTGGTGTTAAATTAAAATGTATGTCGATTAAATTATTTGAATGAAATTACTTTATCTGTTAAAATATTTTTAATGTAGGAGTATAAAATATTTTATTGAAACGTAAAATAGTTTATAAATACATTAACAAATACTGAATAACCATTTACATCACACATGCTAAAATGTATTTTATTTGTCAGTGTGTTATTAAACTTGTAATATCTATTTGTAAAAAATAACTAAACATTACAAATAAGTTATTTAACATTATTCATGTAGGATTTTAAAAGTATTATTATTCCTTTCGACATAAGTAATGTTTTACTTTATATAATTTTTTTAATTAATTAATTTATTTTTAAAAAAAGTATTTTTACTGCACCATTTATCAAATATTTTCTGATTTGCTTTCTTCTTGCTACTACCTCTAAATGATTTTTTTCTGTTAATGAGGCAAAAAAAGTTTAATCGTAATGTTTTTATGTTTATCAAAAGGAAAACAGGATAAAGATGTCTTTACTGAAAAATGTAATCTGAATTTTTTATTGTTAAAAAATATTAAACATATCAATATAAGCCTACAATGAGAAATAATCTTAATTAAGCAACTGAGTTAAAGATTGCTGTTACCATATGAAAAAAGCAACAGATCCCCTAAATAGTTAATAGATTTTTAGGAATACTGCTTCTCAAAACATTTATAAATATGAAAATAAATTATGTGCAAATCTAAAAAACGTTACCACAAAATTATACATATTTTCCATATGATAATTCAAAATATAGTTTTACATATAGTGTACTTTAACGTCTATTACTTTTTCCTTAAAAAGTAAATGTGAGGAAAGACAAATATAAACTCCAACAGAAATGTGAAAATATTTTTATTCTATCAGAAAAATGATAGTTCAAGAATTCTTTGAAGTAATCCTATTATTTAAATTTAATAGCAAAATTTAAATTAAGACTCTAGTATTCATTTATGATTAGAATGATTATATGTTTTTTAATTTTCTGACAATTTTATCCTCACATTGTATTATTTAATTTCATTATCTGACAAAAATTACAAATTATTAAGTCAAAATTTGTAATTTTTGTCTGATAATAAAAGGAGCTTTTTTATTCTTGACAATTTACAGGGCTTTTTAAAGAAAATAAAGACAAGGGATTGAATATTAGTTTAAAATTTAGTATTTTTTCATGCTTTGAAGAATTATTTTAAATTCTTTTTTATAAAATCACGAGAATATAGTACATATTTCAAAAATAAAATTAGAAACAAGTCATATTTCAACTAAACACTATCACATAAGTTTCATTTAGAAAATGTTTGGCAATTTAGTAAGAAACTATTAAATAAATAATGTCATAATTGCCTAACATGTTGTAGAGATTTTGAAACATTTTTAAGCTTCTCAATGCTTAGAAAACATGTATCAACACCATTAAATTTATAGAATATGCGAAAAGGCGTTTTAAAAGTTATTTATGAAATTCAGTGAACGATGAATTTTTTTTTTTGACAATCTTAATTTCAGATAAATGCAACTTTTATTATTAGTTTAGAATAATTTTTGGTCAGATATGATTCTACGAGAAAATATAGAATAACCTCTATGAATGCTTAAAAAATTAAAGTTAATTTTTGACGCTTTTTAAAAATCTAGATTAATTAAAATTTTCAGTTATATTTAATAATTAAAGAAACTGTATCTGTATGTCTATATTAGAATTAAATTTAAAACTAACTATTATTCGAAATCTATATTTTCAGCTGAGTTTTGCTAATGTGTATTTTGTTTCATTTCTATTGAAATCTCAATAGTCAATCGATTTCAGTTAGATAAGCAAATCAATAACTAGATAGTAATTCTAAGTAAATCAGTAACAGTTATTATTAGTTATTATATATATTATTAGTAACAGTTATTATACAGTTATTATTAGTTTGAACTGCACTTAATAAAGTCAGTCAAATATTTTAAGATATATTTATAACAGAATTAAACATATCACACAATAATTTAATTCATAAAAATTTTCCATTGCTGTTTTGGCCCCATAACATTTGTAATAATAATACAGAAACAATTTGAATAATAATGAACTGTTTGGCAGGATGTTTTATTAATAAAGATGGCTGTGTGTGTGCTTTCTAATTATCAAATGCTATTCCAATATTTTTACAGATATTTTATTCCTTTCTAATTTTTTAAGAAAGATATAAAATAACAGTTAGATAATTGCTTTAAAATACAGTTAAAAATATTTTTTTATAAAAAGATGAAATATAAAAAGATTCTTGATTTTGAATTTTAAAATTTAGAGAAGATACAGATATACTAGAGCTTGCTGATGAGAATAATAATCAAATAATACTTACTACAAAGGTCGTTGTTTATCGATCCAAATTCATTCTATTTATTGGAATTGTACTAGACAGAGGCAGCAGAACTATTTACTGTCTTTCTGTCAGGCGCTAATATATTATATTTAAACGTTATATACACTATATATAACGTTTATAGTGTATATAACGTTTAAACGTTATATACACTATATATAACGTTTAAATATATAAGACAAAATATGCAATTGTAAAAAGTTTATACATAAAAATGTGAATATTAATTAATAAGTAAACCAGAGCAAAGAAGCCAGAAGTTTTACCTTATCAAGTTATATAAATATAAAAAGCACAATTAGAAGCATCATAGGTAAAAATTGAAAGATACAAGGACAGATATAAAAATTAAAAAATACAAGAATAGATATAAAATTCTTATGCTTAGCAATACATTCAGGGCAAAAACAGCTTAAATAGAATGACTAAAATATAATTAATATAAAAATTTATAAAATTAATAAAAAATGAAATGGAAAAAAATAATATATATATATATAATATATATATATATACATACATACATACATATATATGTTTTTATATATATATATATATATATATATATATATACATACATACATACATATATATATATATATATATATATATATATATATATATATATATATTATATATATATATATAAATATATAATATATATATATATATATATATATATATATATATATATATATATATATATATATATATATATATATATTATCATGTTTAAATTAACTACACTTTGCATTATTTAATATTTTACGGTTACGTGTCAGCATTTTATGATAATAGAGATCCCGAAGAATGTTTACACTTAAAAGAGATTTATAGATGATGTCAATGATGATCAAAACAGTATTTAATATTACTAAAGTGTAACATTTCTCTCTATTAATTTGTAGATTAATATCGCTTATCAAGTATCGCTTATTAAAAACACAAATGAATGCCACATGAAAATAATTGTGTAGAGTTTTTTTTTCCATTCCAATATTTTTGTAAGCTCTATAAATTTTCTTTTGATATCATTATTATAATTCCAATAAGAATAAATTCCTAACAATAAGTATCGGAATATGTTATGGGCAAATGAATGCCTATCGAGATTATTTTCCCCAATATTGTCACTAACACTGAAACAAACAAGCAGTTCCTTGCGAAACCAAATTCAATGAGTTTCTAGTGAATCAATTGGTAATTAAACTGCCTGAAAAACGTTAATGAACATCTGAGATTAACGATAACGAGGGCAAGTATTTAGCCTTGTAAAACCAAATAATTACGTTTCAGTTTAACAGGAAATGAACTTGTCCCCTAACACATTGTATCCCCTAACACAGCTCTATTACTTCTTCAGTAACAAGGACTTTTAACATAGTGGCAACTACATTCATTCCACTTGAAAATTATGTACTGAGGCAGAAAGGCCACACTCAACGATTAAGTTAGATTCATAATTGACGCAAATAAATTCTGAATCTAGCTTTCTTGTCTTTTAAAAAAATCAGTTTTGCGTGCTCAATTTTGGTGCCTGTATATGAATCTGAAGATATACACGAAAGCTCTTGTCACTTTATTGAATACAATAAATATCATTGTTGATAATAATACAAGAGCACATATTGTATGTCATATTATAATCTTCCTCGATACAGGATATATTCGATTGTTTTCTTGAAATTTATTTTCTACAGACCTCTCTTTAAATAAATTCATTTGTTCTTTGACTGATGTGAGATTTTCCCACTATCCCTCTCAAACTACATTGTTGAGGTATAGCATGGACATGAAGCAAAATGGATTGAGTTGCCCATTCTTGTCATACAAACACATATCATATCCATGCATAACTGTTTAAGGGACGCTATAATTGCAAGAGTAATGATGTCTCAATGAACTCTGAAATAGCCATGTACGTCCTGAAACTGCTGAAATTATAAATGCCGGTTGTATATTTCTTACATTTCGTAAATGTAGTTTATTCCATTGTTTTATATTATATGATTTTTAACGAAATGTCATATATTATTGTATAGACTAAAATGTTATGATCCTGATTTTCAGGGCGATATCATTTGTAGCCTGTACACTGAGGTGGTGTTTTTGTGTAATTTAAAAAAATTAAAACTTTTTTCTTTTATACAGAGTTTATATTTTCCTAATTTTTCTTGCGTAACTTTCAAAGTTTTGCAATAAATTAAAAAAGATTTTTTAAACATTTAATCATTTATTATATAGGTAATTTTAAAACCTTTTTTTTTTTTTAATAAAAAACATTTAGAATTTCCACTGGCAAATTTTGCAATTACTTTACCATTTATTGTAATTTGATTGTCTGAGTTCTCTCTTTATATCTAGGTTGATTTTAACTACGGATTAAACTATAAATTTACTCGTTATGTTCTATAAATTCTGCTCATAACATTTGTCTGAAATATTAAAACAGTAAATAAATTTAAATTTGCAAAACATTAAAACAATCATTTTCAAAAAATAAAAGCTTCCTATAATATACAAGTGTTGGCATAATTGTTCATCGGGCCAGTAAAGCCCAAATCACCGCTAACTATTATTCGTTACAATGTATGGAATTCTGAAACCTGGGATCTTTACTTATTATTAACATTGCATTTTGTAATTCATTTCGTACCGAGTGATTCTAGTATAATGCTTTTGTTATTCCTAGGTTTCCTAACATCTGCAATTTTAATGTGTGTTGAAATAGGGAAGCGGTTTCATAATTGCATGTCCATTAAAACATTCCTCCAGGGTTTATTCGAAACTAGTTTCAGAAGTATCATTAATATCAAACTTAACAATGTTAGCGATTATTTTAATGCACTGAACATTTTTCACATGAAGTTAGCACCAAAGTTCCTAAATTGAACATTATGTGATTGAATGAGAAAGATAATATTATTAACCCGCAAGGCAACATCTACTGAAGTGATATCACGTTGAATGCCTGTTAAGAGATTATAAACTTTATGCATTTTGTGGCGTTATAAAATTTTAAAACATAATTTGATTGTGTTTTCCTAACTATGCTTACATGGTCATAGAAACATATTTCATTTCAATTTAGTTGAATGTATGGGGACCTCATTTGTTAGTATCTGCATTGTATTGTTCATGAATACACGTTTCTAAACTTAACTTTAAAACGTAGGTTAATAATGTACCTTGTAAAATATCATTTACAAAAGTATTTAATTTCTTTAATACTTTGTTAAATCTTTTTGTCTCCTTTATATATATTTACTTTGGGTTCCTAATTTAACAACAATTATTTAATTGAAAGTTAAAAACAATAATTTATATAAATTATATACTGTATGCAATACTCTCAACAGAAATTTGCGTTTTACACTTAATTTTGAGAGCAAATGTGTCTCGGTAACGAATAAAGGGAGATATATCATGGCGCATTGTTCCATATACTACATAGTAGGTCAAATAATAAGAGAATGGAGATTGATAAAAAGTTATACTCAGAAAGATTTAGCAAACAAAGTTGTTTTAACACTCAAGAAAATACACAAATATGAAAAAGGATATATTGCCATATGATTTATGTAAATGATTTCAAATTGTTGCTTAAGCTAAAAGCAGTATTTTTAAAATTCAAATGAAATACCGTGCTTAGTCCTTACAATCAACAGAAGCAATTAATAAAGAATGGATATTTTGCATGATATATTCGCTCAATTATTATTCATTGATTCGTATACTTTACGAATTTTAAGTTTTTAAATGTTCCAGTGAAATGTTCTTATATGTGCATTTAAAGTGATTTAAATGTCAACAAAATATTCTCATCAATGTTTTCTTATTTTTTGAATTAAACATTAATTTTTGCCGCACTACCATAATGTTGGAAATTTTTAATGTCTTTTCAATAATTTTAACTCTCAATTTGATAGAATGTAGATTTTAATTGAAAAATACGCTTGGGAAGATATTAGAAAAACTGACGACGAAACGTTTCACTTTCCATCTCGAAACCAACAAGCTCCTCAGTGACTTCCAGTTTGGTTTCAGACAAGGCCAATCTGTAGACGATGCCCTCCTCTTACTTACCAACAAAATACAAAACAATAGAAATGATAAGCTCCACACAACAGTAATTACCATAGATATCAAAGGCGCATTTGATAATATTGATAAGAAACTAAAGAAACAATTGTGTCAAACCAGTAGCTCATCTAACATCACTAAGCTCCTAATCAATCATCTAAATGACAGACTTGTTATCCTACCTATGAATGCAGGCCTTGCAACTCGAAGCCAGACAGTGGGATGTCCCCAAGGTTCCTGCAGTGGCCCGATACTGCGGAATCTTGTAGCCGATACTCCTTTGAAAATTGACTGGACCACAATAGGAAAAAAAATTGACCAGCGTAGCAATATCCACCGGCAGGCCTTCGCAGATGACTTTGCTTTTGTTATAGGCGCTTGTAGTGAAAAGAAACTGGGCAGAGTAGCCACCCTAGCTCTTACTCACTTCAAATCATGGTCTGATAAAAACAACTTGAATATCTCACTTGATAAGACCAAGTTCATGTTAGTCGCTAAACTCCAATGTGGTCCACAAATTTTATGGGGTGACTACAGATTGAAGAAGGCAAACTCCATCAAACTCCTGGGAGTCATCTTGGATAAGAAGCTAAATTATAAAGAACATATTATAACCTAGGGAAACAAAGCTATTCTTCTTCAAGAGAAGCTACGCAGACTGGCTGGAAATTACTGGGGTTACAATAAAAAAAAACAGGATTTTACTGTACCAAAACGTTACTGAGAGAATGCTTTGCCACGGAGCAGCAATATGGGGAACCTCATTAACAAATAAATTGGCCCTAAATTTATTATCTATTCAACGAAGGTTTCTTCTTAGTATCACGGGAGCTTTCGGCTCAACACCTACCTCCGCTCTCCAGGTAATTACTGGACTTCCTCCCCTGCACCTGATAATAGAAGCAGAGTCAAAATACATACGACTCACCAGAGGCGGAATTCAGTGTCTCGATCCACCACTCCCATCACCTTCAGATATAGAAAATAAAATGAGCGTTGACTCCTTCCACCCTGGTCTCTTTATTCTGAGTGAAAGAGTCTCTGTCAAAGAAACTGCACAGATGTCACGGCCACCAGCAAAATCCCTTCAAATTTTCACAGATGGTTCACAGTTGGAAGAAGGGGTCGGCTCAGCTTTTGTTGCCTATAAAAATTCAATAAAGACGCATGTCTGGAGAAAAAAGCTGAGAGATGATAACTCAGTCTTCCACGCCGAGGTTCTGGCCTTAGGCGAAGCAGTTAAATTTGTCACACTAGAGAACATCATTGCCACTATTTGGTCTGACAGCCAGGCAGCTCTGAAATCGAGCTACAACTCCTCTACATCAAGTCCTCTCGTCAGATCACTTCAAAGTTGCCTACTGGGCTTTCCTTCTATCCAACGTCGATGGGTCAGGGCTCATGTTGGAATAGAGGGTAAAGAGGCAGCTGACAGGGAGGCAAAAGCGGCTGCCTCTTCTTCTCTTGATCATGTAGACATCCCCGTACCACGCTGCTCAGTCAAGCACACCCTACAGAACTGGATCAAGGAGAAATGGCAGGACGATTGGTCCAATTCATCTAACGTTCGTCTTGTACATGAAATTATCTCTACAGTTTCCAACAAATCTTTAAATTGGACCAGGAATGAAATCCTTTTCATGACCGGCCATGGCCCATTCCCTACTTACTTCTACAGGGTGGGTCTAACGGACACTCCAAATTGTACCTGTGGTAACGAGGGAGATCCAATACACTATCTCACGGTCTGCCCACTCACTTCCACATGGCACTTATCAACCCCTGCATAGCAGTGGGTCATTAACTGGAATCGAGCCGTACTCTCAAACAAGACCTCTAGACGAAAACTAAACCAAGTAATGGACATTCTTATTAGTCAAGAGTGCTTATTCACGTGGTTCAAGAAGAATCATCATTGACCTTCTTCTGCTAATATCCCAAGCCTAAATATTTGGACTTAAGTACTTAGACTTTGCTAAAGAAATAGCAGCTTCAACATGCTTTAATGGACTCTTTTCTATAGACTGTTCTTGATTTTTGAGCTCTTCTTCAAATTCATTTTTTTAGTGTGTTGTTCATTTTAAAGTCATTAATTTTAATCCTTCGTATTTTCATAATTTTATAATTCTGTGTATTCCTGTAAGTGTGTAATTCCATATATTTTTGCAGCCTTGTGATCTTACATGTTCTTGTAATTTCATAATTCTGTGAATTTTGTGTGTACCATTTTCCTATATAATTTTATATCCCATCCCAAAATTGTGGTCACTGGGCCTGATTAATGAGAGAGTCATTCTCACATTCAGAAGGAAGTGAGATTGAGTTCCAGACTAGCCAAGGTTCCGCTGTTTTCGTTAAAGGTGGTCGGGGCACACTAAATCTGACCGCAATGTCCTCCAGGTGAGGTGACGCATCTGGGGGTGGCAAGTCAAGTCTTGTGAATTTCTGCCTGCTCCCTGCTTCAAAATCATGAAGACTCCATCCGGCTGCTTCTATCTAACTGGTAAAGTCCATCTCAGGGCTAGGTACAGGGAAGTATGCTGTTGCAACAACAACAGGAACAACTTTCTTAGACGTAAAATAATTAATATATGTTTATTCTATTTTGACAGCTTGAAACAATCACGACAGAAATTTATCAGATAATGTTTTAAAAAATAATTATACAGTCATTTTGAAATCCACTTAATTATTAAAATTATAATAATGAGAAACTACAAAAGTTCAATTTCATTTATAGTAGTTTAAAATAATAAGATAGGACGTCCAAATCTTAGCTTACATTTTTTTTCTCACGGTGTTTTTCACACGTAAAAAGTAATTAAATTTTTCACATTAGTAATCTGACACCATATATATAATATTCACGACACAAATAATACCTTTAAGCTCTATAAAAATAGCTAAGCCTTTAAAAAAAAAGAGTTAAAAATGCAAGAAAATTATGAAGGTTTATAAAAGACTTAAAGTAAGATTTTTCTATTTGCAAAATCTAATTTTAATTACCTGTGGGGGTACAATCCATTAAATATTTATAATATATAATATATTGCGTGTTATATATCATAAAAAGGCAGTTTAAAATTCAAAAGTCTTTACTTAATGTATACTAAGCATATATCAACTCACAAGCTTCTATTTTGAAAAAAAAATGTTATATTCATTTATAACCTTTGCAATTTTATCTTTTCACAAAATATGATATTCATCGTGACAAATTATTAAGAAAAGGATATTAATCAGGTATTAATAATATTATATTTGTACTTATAACCTAGAATTTTAATCAAATTAAATTCATCAATTGTCAAAAAGAATTGGATGTATGTTGCAATTGTTACAGTTATTATTGACTACATCTATTTTGTTTGCAATTATATAGTTTTGAATATTTTAGACTTTTTCCCCTTGAACTGTTTTTATATTGATAAATTTTCATTAAATTAAATAAGCGTTTTCCTAATTGTAACAACGCTAACTTATGAGCAGACAAGTTTAAAATACAGGTCGATGAAGAATCATTAAAGAACAGAAATTTGATTACGATATTCTGAATGAAAAGTTTAAGATGTTCTTGGGGTATAAGTTGTAACTGAAATTATAAGTATTTCTTGGTTAAAAATAATAAAATGGTCATTTTTTCCTTAGGATCTTAAACAGAGATTATGATGGGGAAAATGACCACTTAAATCATTAGTGTTTTTTGAAATCATAAGGGGGTCATTTTCAAAGGTATACAAATGATTTATTTGTTATTTTCTCACTGCAGTTTGAGAAATTATATTTATATTTCCCATTATTTTAAAATATTTCGGTAATATTCAGTAAAATTTTGTAAATGGAAGAAATGGCAGCACGTTTCATTTAAAAAATCTAGTATTATATTATATTACCTACTTCGTTTCATTTGGTATTATACTATATTTAATGACTTATCTTTGTATTTATAACTATATTTCTAAACAAAATAAATGATCTCATTAATTCAAATATATGGCTTTTGTCTTTTATTTGCGTACGTTAAAATCATGAAAAATTGTTTTGTGGCATTCGTGCACGTAAAGTGAAATGAGTTACATCAATTTTAATATTATATCATAATTAATTAAATATATTGCGGTGAATGCAAAATAAGTTAAAGAGGAACTTTTCAAATGGATTCAAATCTCTATCCAAGCTGAAACATTGCTAGAATTAAATACCATTATTCACATTGGAATAATAAATTCATAAAACAAATATTAATTCAAATCATATTTCTTCTTAGAATAATATGATAATTTTAATTTCATTTTCCAAAAATTAATATTATTTGCTTTAAACTTTTATTTATTTAATAAGAGAACATTATAAGTTTTTAACTAATTCTTTGAATTACTGTCGAAAAATCATATGCAATATGAAAAACATTTATTCCCATTACAAATAAATGATAATTATAATTTAAAACGATTTTTAATGAACCACACACACACACACAACATAAATAAATAACTCCTTTCAATTAAGCTTATCTCTGTAACAATCACTCAAGTTAAATGTTTACTTTGAAAACCGATTTTTTTCAAATTGTATATAATGGCTTGTAATTTACATGTTTTCATTCTTGTACATTGAATAAAAGATGTAACCCAATAAACAAAGGAAGGAAATGTTAGTTTTATGAGAAAATATCAATTAGATTTCATATTTATATTACTATATTTCATATTTATTTTATCATATTTTTATTTTCATACTTATTTCATTGTCATTTATTTGATTTTAAATTTATTTGAGTTAATGATCTATGAAATTAGAGCAATTGAAATTGTCTTAAGGAGGAAATAATCTATTTAGGTATTATAAATGATGTGAAAACGTGTTCTCTATTTTCTCGTCCATAAATAAATGGTTTTAAGCTATCGAATTTGTCTTTCTAAATATATCAAAATTAATAGATAGTGGTTTTCGAAAGACCAACTTCATGTGGACCATTTTTAATGAAATTGGAAGAAGAAACAAACGTTGCTTTGAAAGCAAGAGATAGAATGAATATTAATTTGAACATCTTAATCATTTAACATAATAAATATGTGTTATACCATTTGAATAGTTAATTTTGATATAGTAATTCAAATGACTACGAAATGAATCCCTTATATAATGAATGTATTAACATTAGTTTATTCTTTATTTACCGGAGTCATAATGTTTTACAAGATGAAATAACTGATATAAAAATAAATAGTTCCAAAATTTACTGCTTATTAAAATGTGGTCTACAGAGATAATTCCGGTAAAACAAAAACCCAATGGAAATGCCAACAACTGATAACTTTTGAGAAAAACTGCATGCAGAATTATATACATATATTTTTTTATGCATTATTCTGCAATAATTATTATGTCGTCAAAAGTTTCAGTTGAACGTCATAAGCATTCACCTTGCTTAATACGAAATAACTTGTTTTGGCAACTATTCATAAATGCTGTTTTACAACAATATGACTTTGGGTATTAAACTGCAACTTTAGAAATGGTTTACTTAATAATATGCAAATACCGAAAAATATTTCTAGAAGATTTGTAAGAGAAGTTTTAATATTAATTTGGTTTATTTGTCGCTCACACACACACAATGGTCGTTTTTAATACACAGACTAATCTATCTACTATTTAAAGTGAATTCTGAACCACTAAAATATCCTTATCTAAAACCACTAAAAACATACAAGTGATATGAATACTCAAAAACATCGATGCTGACACCTTTAAAAAAGCTAGGAAAAGTTTGGTTATGTGTTTACTAGAAGCAAAAAATGAAAATTTTTTCTACTGTCTAAAATTTTCGGTAAAAATTGTTGAAAATTAATGATATTCTTAAAAAGCTTTGAGTGAGAAATTGTGCTATTTTTAGTGTATGCACCCTAAAATATATATATAATAAAATTATTTTAGTAATGTGTTATATCAGTAGCAAAGTGTTAAGTTATACATAAATGCTTTGTAATATTAATATTACAAGATGATGATTAATAATTATAATGAAATTATTTGTATAAATATGTAACTTTATGTTTGTTCTTGTTAAATATTATTAACATTGAAATCGAATTCTTAAGAATTTGAAATTCTTGGTTTTAAATTTTAACATGAATTTCACTTTTAAGAATAAATGTAATAAATAAAATGAACTACGTATAATTTAACAAATCTAACAGTTGCGTTTGTTTTGTCTGTAACACACTTAAGGTTTCTGATCATTGAGAGGAAAAACATTTTCTATCAAAATGTTTTTCCTCTCAATGATTATTCGAAATGCAAGTTTAAATTATATTTAGTGCAATTATATTTATCACGAAATATGCACATTTCTATCTTTGTATTGCTTCACTTAAATCAAAGAATAAAATATTTATGATTAAATTTATTGTTTATAAAATATATTTTACAATTTATATAAGAATTTCATTCAATGTTTAAGAAAATTTTATATGAATTTTTAATTTGTATGTCGTATAAAATTAATTTTACAAGGTTTTGCACAGGTGTCATAAGTTAAAATACTTTCTATATTGACGATAAAATTAGTCTTCTATGCATTAGTTCTCGGTTAACTTAGATTCTACAAAATAAACAAAAGTTTTACTAATGAAACATATTCCTCATGGCAAAATATTATTAACATAGCAATGTAACAAAAGCTAAATATTATTATGTAGATTTAATAGAAATAGTGTTTCAAAGTGAGAATTTTAATTCCTTCTTCTTTAATTTAAAATAAATTTTTTAAGCAAAATATACTGGATCAATTCTTACATAGTTTTTTTATATTTACATAAATAATTGCTTTCTACTTATATCGTTATATATAAATTGCTGAATAGTTTCCTTTAGCTTTGTTACCAACAAGTGTTATTTTCATACGACGATATTTTAAACATGTCTCCCTTTATTTAATTATATCATCAAGCAGTCTTCTCTATATTCAGTGTGAAAAAAAGAAAACTTTTACAATACCGACAGATAAAAAAATATCCCAAGAGCAGTGTGGTAGGAAAATATGAAAATATATAATCTTAATATCTTATGTGTGTGTGTGTGTGTGTGTGAATCATCTCTTATTAATGCAGTTTGTCAAAATATTTACTTTAACTGAAGCTGTCCAAAAAATTGAATTAAAATTTGATGACTTATCTTGACAATATTTATAATGCAATTATGGTAACCATAAGAAAAAGTATAATTCTGAAATAATTTTTTTATCTTTTTAATGAAGTTGGTGACAGAGCAAACACTCACATATTAAGTGATATTTATGTTAGAAAATCAGAGACATAACGAAATAAAAAAATGATATATTATTAAAGCAAGATAGACTTATAGAATTTTTAACTGCTTAAGCTGAAATAGTGAAATTTTTTCTCTTTACTATCGAAATTATTTTATATAAACATAAAATATTATATATATATACATATATATATATATATATATATATATATATATATATATATATATATATATATATATATATATATATATATATATATATATATATATATATATATATATATATATATATATATATATATATATATATATATATATATATATATATATATATATATATATATATATATATATATATATATATATATATATTAGGCGTTTCCTTCTGCATGAAATATGCTAATAATTATTTTTTAATTACATAAAATTACTTATTTAACAAAGAATGTATGATATATTAGTACATAGAAACTTCCCAAAGAAGCGTTCCTGTACGATCCATTGCCTTCAGTTCAACAGTTCGTGGGTTCGAATCCCACCTACGGCATGGATGTTTGTAGTGGTTCGGAATCCACTTTAAACCGTAGGTCCCGGTCTAGTTAGCCCTCGTGTGCAAAAAATGACCGTTGAGCTACAAACAATCAATCAATCAATCAATCCTGTACGATCCACAGTTTACGAGAAATATAAGAAAAACAAAGTATGATGTCACTGCCGGTTGCAAGTGAGCAAAACTTTATTGGGCATATCAACAACAGTATTTGCATACCTTTCCAAACTATAATGTTTAAAACGTTCGCCGTGCATATCGCGTCATGCATGCGCGTGCGCCATGGAATGACGTTAAGCCGCTATTGAACTGGTATTTAAAGAGCTACATCTTACAGCTACCGGTAGTCTTGTATAGTGGTCATTTATTCCGTTCGTGACTACTAAGACGTGTACTTGATGTAAGGCCGACATAAAGGAAATGCCTTTGGTTCTAGTATGATGGGGTTCCAGCGCATTTCTGTGCTCCTGTTCGTGGTTGGCTTGATATGGAAGACCCCGGCAGCTGGATTGGACGTGGGGGTCCGGTTCTGTGTCCGCCTGATCTTACACAGTTGGATTTTTTCCTATGAGGCCATACCAAGGAACTAATGTATGGAGTGCTATGGACTCCATACACCAGTTCCTAATGCACTAATGGACTTATTTGCTCTTCTGTATGCTGCTTATACTTCGGCCGACACCGTGATGTTGCAACGTGTGATGACAGCCATTCCACTGATAGAATAAATTTAGAAGTTTTCTACATCCACTGGTGATTGAAGAGATGTTAATTTTGTCGGAGTCTCTTACATTTAATGCATTTGTCACACATCACAAGAGAAATTGATGTCTCTTACAGTTCAACTTTTATTCATTTTTTCAGATTTATTTATTTTTTACTGCATAATCGCTAATTCTTAAATTCTTTTGTGTTAAATTTTATCTCATTATTTTTTTGATTAATATTATATTTTTAATAACTGTCATTGGAAATTTTATAATACAAGGGAATTTTACTGAAAATTCTAACATTTTCTCTGGTGTAAATTTTATATTGATTTTAAATATTCTTCGAATAGATTACTAGTTACATAATTTAAATTTCTCTATTGTATATTTTCTAAAATATATGCTTGATTAATTATCTTTTTGTATTATTCTTCCAAATTGCAATTTTTATAGGGTCAGTTAATTCAAAGGTATTTTTAAAATACCACACCACCATAATTACAAAGAAGATTATGAAGATATACGAACTTAATCTTCTTTGCGATTATGTTTTTTTTAAATATGCTAATATTCACCATAATCACAAAGAAGATTATGAAGATATACATAATCTTCTTTGTGATTATGG
Organism: Latrodectus elegans; assembly: GCA_030067965.1. Taxonomy (NCBI): domain Eukaryota; kingdom Metazoa; phylum Arthropoda; class Arachnida; order Araneae; family Theridiidae; genus Latrodectus; species Latrodectus elegans. The sequence goes on from CM057810.1 coordinate 109,228,427, forward strand.
TTTTTTAAAATAACATAATCATAAAGAAGATTATTCAGAGTAGTTAAAATTTTTAAATTAAATTAATTTCAATGGAATAAGAATAATATGTGAATATGTTTGAAAAGCGGAATAATGAAAAAAATCTTAAAGAAATTTTGTATTTAACTTCATAATATTTTAAGACCTTCGTTAAACTTTTTTTATGTTATCCTTATGAGAGATTTTTTTTCTCTCATAAAAATTCAAGTAGATTTTATTTTTTTTTTTAGATTTTAAAAAAATATTAATTTATAAAATTATGATTATTTTTCTGCATGTTTTAAATTTTTAATTATTTTTTCGTGAAATTTTTACCTTAAATTAATAACAGTCATTGAATAAAATTTGAGAAATAGTCATGGAATTTGACGAAAACATTTTGCTTTGTAAATAATAAATTTAAAAGTAAAATCGAAAAATTCTCTATTGCGGAAAAGTTTTGTTCTAAAAGTACACATCTCACTCTGATCATTTACACGATTGTTTTTTTGTATACATTTAAACTGGTACATACACTCATGTCCATAAATTAAGGATACTTCAGAATCACACAGAAATTGAACTCTAAAATAAAAATTTCACATACAGACTTATCACACACATCTTGAAAAATAATATGAATATTACAAGAAACCACCAGATGACTCCTATAGGACATCACAATGACGAGAGTGTAAGAGAGAGATTTATAATTAATGGTTGCAAAGAAGTAAAATTGTTCACAAGCGCTTTAAAAACCTTTCAGTGGTGCACTGACCGTCTAGAATGTGGACATACCCAGCTGGAAGTATCCGAGACACTTGGAGTTGCCCAGTATGTCATCTCGCCTGACGCTTATATGAAGAGGGTTTAACCCGTTACCACCAAGAGAAAACCCCTGGACGATACCGTTACAGTGCAGAAGGATTGCTCGTTTGGAGAGGAATTATTCTAGGTTTCAAAACTAACCTCCATGTCCAGAATGTAACCATGACTGGTCACATCAATCGGGATATCATTCAATAACATGTACGTTTGTTTCGGGGTGCAGAAGTTTTGTTTATGGATGACAATGCCCGTCCTTATCTTGCTAATATTATAGACGAATACCTTGCGTCGGAGGATATCACCAGTATGGACTGACCAGCATACTCACCGGAGTTGAATCCAATAGGCATGTGTGGGATATGATTGACCAACGAATTGCAACCCGTCAACCCTCTCCTACATGTCTACTGGAAATTCGGAGAGCATTGCTTGATGAGTGGTGTAATATTCCACAAGATCAGATCGTTAATTTGACATTAAGCATGCCTAGGCGTTGTACTGCCTTTATTGCATCGTCTGAAGAACATACTATGTATTAATCATCATTCCAACCATATTATATTAATTTTTAAAAATAGGTTCTTGTTTGAAATTTGCTCCAGGGAGTATAAATAAAATAAATTATTAATGATGTCAAACATAGAGCATATTTATTTACCTTTACCTTTTGTTTAATAAATGGACTTTACAAATAAGTCGCATTTGCTCTCTTTCTTTGCCTGAACTTGCATCATCCTTAATTTATGGACATGAGTGCAATTACATTTATGTTTATTACTACATTTTGATATAAATAACTATAGTTGATTAATAATAATATTTAGTAATTTTAAATGACATTTACTGTTGATGGATTTAAGTAGAATAAAATTAGTTCAGAAAATTTCCAATATTACAATGTTTAAAGTTTCATAATATTTGAGAAGTATATGTAATATTATACAGAAGTTAAATTGGAATAATAGAATAATTTCTTGTTCAGATACAACTTATTTACTAACTTCAAAATTTATAAAATTCTCACATGTTATGTACATGCTGAGACGTTGCTTTTGTTTATGGCATTTCGAAACGAAAACTTAATCTCCTGTAGTTAAATCTTCTACAGGAGATTAAGTTTTCCTTAAGACTTAAGACTAGAGATATAGATATACTAAAAATTTTATGTGTATGTTTAACTAAACTAAATGGCATGACAGTCCAAGTGGGCTAAGGCCCATAATTGTTTTCATGACCGATGGCCCTGGAGAACAAGGTATATGTCCCAGTTAGATGGTTAGCCTAACGTGAAACTCCTAGTGTTTAGTTAACAAGCATGCTTGGTACTCAGTTTATCGACCCACTGACGGAATTAAAGACAACGTCTACCTTGCCCAGCCCGAAGATCGTACCTCTGACCTTGAGAGCGTGAGACGCTGTCATTAAGCCCCGGGCTTCACTTTATATGTATTAATTTATGCGTTATGTATTAATTTATGCGTTATGTGGCATAGTATATGCCTCCATGGAATCAAATATGTATTTCCAATATTAGACGATTCATGTGGCAGCTTCATAAATTCCTACCACCATATTTACCATAAACTAACACGTATTATGTTTTGTCTCTTATATAACATCAGTAATCAAATTTCAATATATTATAAATTTTTAACAATAAACTCTCAAAACTTTATTTTTGAAATTAAAATTACTTAACAGCCAAGCAAGAGGCTTTATACTTAGAGGATAACATCTCTTCACATTTTCATCTAGTGTGTAAGGGTGTCCTAAGTGTTTCTTTTTAAACAAACAATTCAGACCTTGAATACCATCCTTTGATGTTTTAAGGAATCTTTGAATACAAATCATGCAAAATAGTAATAAACTCACAGTTTGCAAATCATAGAATAGAAAGTATTTCCAAGGAGAATTCGCGCCATTTTTCAAAACACAGAAATAGCGAGGAAAAATCGTTTGTTTGTGAAATATTGCTTACAACTGTAAATTTCTACTTTGCTACTATTAGGTTATTTGATCCAAATAAATTAATGTTTGTGATAATAAATTTATAACATTCTGTATTACATTTCTTAGTTTTAAGTGATATTTTTGCATGCGCATATGTAAGTGTCATATAGCCAATTATTCCCGATGCTCGTTTCGAATTTATATGACCAAAATTAAAGTTTTTATTTTTATAAATCATTATTGTAAGGAATATTTTCCCTGAACTCTTGACATTGTTGGTAAAAAATATAAATATGTACTCTTAGAGGGATTTATGTCTATTTGTATTTTGAAGGAATGCTTTTCAATATAAACCTAATGTATAGTTAGGGTCATTATGGCCATAAGCAAAAAAATATATATATACAAACTTACTTTTGTTTGGATTAATACAAAAGGAAATTATAGCAATAGAGTATCTAATTTATCGCTTTGGAAACATTTTTAGCGCATGTGTTTGCCATATGATATTATATGATTTGACAAATTCATTGGTACAACATAGCAAAACTGAGTTTGCAAAATTCATAAGTTGTGATGAGTAGTAAGGACCAAACTACTTGCGGTTATTGACTTTTTTATCAATTATAGTTCATTTTCTGATTTATTATAAAACAATTCTACTTATGAATGACTATTCAAATACATTTGAATACCACTGATGTAATGTTAATAGAAACTTCTGAAAACAAAGAAAAAGTATCTGCCAATCAAAATCATGCAAGTTATAAAGTAGAGAATCAAAGTTCTGATCAGTATTTCTTATACAAATTTTCAACAAATGAACTATAAAGAGACTATATAGTTTATGAATTGTCAAATAATAGAGAAGTTAGATCTTCTGTTTTATTGTTTTCAAATACCATCTGCTATTATTTTTAAACATCCATAGTGATCATAAGATAAATAACGGCAAATATAACAGAGGCAAAATTTGCATTTGAAGCACTAAGTTCTATAGTTTGAAAAACACAACTAGAATTGAAGTACAAAATGTTTATTAAAACATTAAGGCATCAAATTTAAAATTATTCAAACATATATTGGCTTATTGTTGATATTTGGTATCTATAAATCACATTTGGAAAATCAAAAAAAATCATATGAGGTAAAAAAAAAAAAAGCTGCCACAAAAATACATTTCTTGTGACAATATACCTTGAAACAAGTTTCAACGCATCGAGAGTTATAATTTTGACAAAATCTCTATTCATAAAGAAAATATTAATTCGGATAAATTTGCTGCAGCGTCACACATCTAGAAAATGTACGTAAACATTTTGTCAAAATTAAATAATACGAAAGAAATTATAACTGTAAATGAACAATTGGCAAGATTTCGTGATTATTGTCTTTTAAAAAAATAGGTAATAAGTTAATAATCTAAATATGGAATCAAAATCTGAGCTTTATGTGATTGTAACGCTTCGGATCTACTTAAAACACAAATTCATGTTAGAAAAAAGTCTCACTGCAAATAAAAAATTGAGAATACGAGTAGTGTGTAGTTTTACTTATGGATATTTTGTGCACAGTACTAACCGTCATAATTAAATTTTTACATCTTGCAGCTTAGAACAACTTCTGAATAGAAATTGACTATGCTTGGCATCATTAAAAATAAATATCAGAAATTCTTGAAAAAATACCAAAGATAGAAGTTTATATCACATTGCTTTATTTTAAAGAAGACACACAGCTGTTGTAAGCTACATCATAAAAAAAAATACGAAGACATTTCACTAAGCTCATTTTGCATAATTATAAAAAAGTTAGTAACCAACCTAACAAAAATCATTAAAGATCTTAGATTCTAATTCATTTAAAAGAGGTAGTGGATACTTTTTTATCAAATTTGAAACACATACACTTGTAAATAAAAGCATATAGGTGGGCGATAATAGTATTCTATAAAATGCTTCATAATTTTAGATACAAAATATTTGTTATAAGAATGTCAATCCATATAGAATGTAAAGAAAATTAATTGACTAAATGGAGACTGTTTTTAGACAAACTGGAAAAAAAGTCACTCATATTTCTTTGCATTGAAAGAAAGATACGCCTACCAAGTGAAGATTCATAAAAACTAAATACTACAGAGAAAAAAAATCTACCATCAGACAGGGTCTGCAGAGAATACTTCATTGTGTGTGAAACATGGGAGGTGCAAACTCTATCAAGCAATGACAACAAAACTAATGTGCTATGTTATAATTGCAATCGCCTACAAGATAATATTGCTGAAATTAAAAATAAAGGTAATTTTCAATTTCAAATATTTTCTGTTATTTTTATCCATTTTCTTACATTACTAGATCTATTTTTAAACTGATATTACTACTACTTAAACCTTTTAATAAATAATATTTGTTATTTACAGAAGGAATGTTAGACTCTTCAGACTACAGAAGAAATGTTAGAACTTCAAATCATACTGAACCGAGTTTTAAATATGGGGATTAAACACGAACAGATCGACAGGGTTCAATAACTATGCTAAGGTTAAATGAACAAACTACTTATGATTAAATGAACTATTATAAGGGCTTACAAGTTAATGATATATTCAACACTACTATCATTTGCCCGCATTTAACATATGCCAGCATAAACAGTAACTATTTTTTATCAATTTTGTTTCATTATTCTAAAGAATATAAATAACTAAAATTAAATAAGTAAATTAATGTGTGTGTTTTAAATACTATAGTAGTTTCAATGTTTGCTACTAGTTGTATGATATTTGATGATTTATTGAAGATCTACATTTTATACAGATTGTGAATTTTCTTATTTTGCGCATTTAATTCATGATTAAAAGAAAACGAATATGTTTAGCTAAAAAATTTACCTTCAAATCCAAATAAAATAGCTGAAATACATTATTTACTTTTGAGGACAAATTAGCGTTTTTCAAAATTCCGTCATTTAGTATTTGAGAATCTTACTAAATTGAATATGTAAATGAAATATATAAAGTTTATATCCAGGTATGAATACGATAAAATTAGCATAATATGTATAAGAAGTGTTTTTGATGAAATAGAAGATTATGTATATAGCATATAGTAAATAGAGGATATATATATATATACATTTATATACATAAAATACAAACAGAAAGTATATTTTATTCATCAATGCAACATGGAATTTAATAATTTTGTCTTACACGTTCTTTTTTTAAGTTTGTGGTGAATAAAAATAATGGATTGAAAAGATATGTTGTTTAATTTTGTGTGTTTAACGTTTAACCAAGATTAAGATTTAATAAATTTAACTTAATGCTGGTTAATTTATTAACAAAAATACTCCAACAATTTTAAAGTTTGAATAACAAGAGTTTAAAAAGTGTTTCTTTGTATGATTTTTCTTTAAATTGAGGGGCATAAATATTGAATTATAATATCACCATATCACATAATGTTCACACAAATGGTAATCAAACAGAGCCGAGATAATATAACAAGCAACTTCTCTGTATAAATATAAATACAATCCAAATCAATGTATGAAAATTATTTTGGTTCATATCCAAAAACGTGAAATTTATATATATATATATATATATATTTATATATATATATATATATATATATATATATATATATATATATATATATATATATAAACGGAAATTATGGTCTTACGAAATGCCCATAGTAAGGCCACAGACATTTCAACACATAGAAAGAAACATCCTCTTGAGAAACTTGAGTGATATAAAAACAGTTGTTTGTGTAGCCCCACGTGTTGGATATGAGTGGATATGGCAGGTTGTCTCACACCTCGTCATTATAGAGACTTAGAATAAATTTTAATGATCATTCAGCTTAGAATAGCAGTCCTTCTATAGATATATATTATTAAATCTAATTTAATATAAAAGTTGATGATTTATTCCCATCCTATTCTTGTGAAAGAATATAATATAAGTTTCCCATAGGCAATAGATTGGGAGATCATCAAGTCAAAGAGGCAATTTTATCTGAAAGATAAGGTAAGACTATTGTCACATGAGTTTATTCATTATATTCTGTTGGGATATATCTGCTGGTATAAGCAATGAAATAGCAAAACCAGGGTTTCTAGCATCTCATTAATAATGTACTGGCTATTCAGTATTTCGGCAATGTGTACTAGAAAGACATGGGAATGAAAATCACTGAAATAATTGATGATACGGTATGCAAATACTAGAACAAAACAAAAGGAACAATTCAGCGATCTCTCATTACGATGTCATCAGAATAGAATTTCATCATCTTTTTGTTGCAAGCAGTAAAATTGTCTTCGTTACAGTCCATAGTTCATGGCAGTCTTTCTCATATTAACCCTTTATGTTCACAGTGTTAAACATTGTACGCCACGAATGTCAAGGATAATGAAGCAAAGCATGATGTTTTGTGGGCATTCCATTAAGCTATAAATGACGTCGAATAGTATAAAGAGCTCAAAATTCTGAATAACCTGGTAGATAATTTTACGACGTGGCTGAGCAATGTATTACTACCATGTACAAAATATGATTGTCAGTACTGAAAATGGTGACATGAGGAAGGTAAGATCAGTGTAATCGGTCTACCGTTCTTTTTTGCATCCCTCGATTACTGATCCACAACATAATGCTTGATTTCCTCCAACACGATCACCTTCTTCTCTGTAAGATAATAGGCAATGCATATGAGCTACTTGTCTCATTCTGTTAAACTCAGAAATTTCCCTGAAAGATATTTGAAGGCGCAGTTAAAAAGTTTACTTCCTCCCACCTTTAAAATAAAATGTAAGAAAAATTGTCCTATTTTAAACTGGCAATTCCTTATAATTTATGTATCATTTTCAGGTTGCATTACAGTCACATGGTTTGTATATACGCTCCAATTAAATGATTTGCTAAGTTCCACGCAACAAGCACTTGAGGTAAATTTTGCATAATTTGTGAGCTTCATTCAGCATTTTTGATTCTAACATTCTAATTAGCCCTCGTGTTTAAAAAAATGATCGTTGAGCAACAAACAAACAAACCAAACTACTAAAAAAATCTTACTGAACAGATCTATATAATTTTACGCTTATAAAAGATGGCGGTGTTGTAACAGAGCTTAATTGGTATGGAAAAGCAATTTTCTGTAAACGTCGTCAGGAATCAGATTTTTTCTCCCACCTTTGCTTTATCACCATCTGTGCAAATGCAAAGGCTGTTTTTTCATTCCAAACTTTCTTGAATGAAAAAAACCGTTAATGCTTAAAAATATCCTCTCTTTATGTATGTTGGTCTAAAGAGCGATAAATATATATATAAAATGACATTATCCTCATGAATAATTTTTTTCAATAATACATCAAACTTATAATCACTGAACTAATGCCGTTCTAACTAAGTTTATGCCTTCAAATGAATTGAAAATTGAGGACTCAATTTGGATAGAATTATTAGATGCTGAAATGATTTTAACTACTTTAATAATTTCACTTTGTGTGTGAAACAGTATCGTTGAACAATATAATTTTAAAGACGCCATTAACGTAGTTCTTGCTTGAACTATATTTCGACCCAGCAAACACAAACTGCCGGCGAATATCCGGGCCGCTGATGGCCAAGCCGGTTTTCTGTTGAGCACGGCAACCCTCTCTGCCATTAATGTGCGGAATATTCGATGTTGTGTCTGTGAGCCGCGAGAAATATAAGATAAGTACACGTTTCTTATTGTTGTTTTTATCAAGATGGATATGTTATGAATGATGCAAGAATAATATATTTATTTTATGTTGAAATATCATTTAATTACTTGTTAGAAAACTTCATAAACTATCGATAACATGACAACAAGAGAAAGACATTGGAAAATGTTTGTCATTGTATGTTTTAGAATAATTTGATTACTGTGTTAGGAATAGAAAAATATATCATGCACAGAAGCATTTTTTTCATTCCCTATATTAGTTATATTTAATCAATTACTATAATAAATTTTCCAATGCTCAATTTTTTTAATCGAATTCGATTGCCATAAGGCTTAAAACTATTTATTACATTTTTTTCGTTTGTTACAAAACAATTTTATGAAACAAATGACAGTCTAAAAATATTCTATTTGTAAAAGCTTTGATGCTTATTTTCAATAAATTAATATAGGATCTCTTGTAACATTTATGATCAAAAAATTGTGTGCGAATGCCATATAAACTTTAATTATTTTATTTTTAAAATGCTTTTTAAGTCAATTTTTACTGACCGAAATATTTTTTCTTATAAGGATTTGTTATTTTAAATGTTGTAAACTCAAAAATCTGTTTTAAGGAATCATAAATATTACAGGTTTACAATGTGCATTACTATTACAAAATATTTTATTGCATGTATAAAATGTTTATATGTATAACCCTGTTAACCATTAAAATCATTGTGGATTTTTTAGCGAAATATTTTTATATCTAAAACTCGAAAATTGTACAATAAACTTAAAATATAATACTAAAAATTGTAAATTTTACAATTTCTGTAGGAATCTGACAGATTAATTGCAACAAATTAAAAAAAAAAATCTGGAATTCTATGGTTGGAAAATTAATAATGACGTATATGAAAAAATTGTCATATGGAACAACTCTATGTTATTATTTTAATTAGTTGTGTAAGTATGTTAACTATTTCCGTGTAAAGAATATCGTTACATGTGGCAGCTTAAAAACTACTCTTATATTACATATTTTTATATTTAAAATCATATTTTATGTTTTTATCTATGACTGAAAAATTAAAGTATAAATTAACAATTCATACTTCAATTTGTTTCAATGAAAATGTAAATTAACTACAGTGTTTGTCGCTTTACATTTTGGTGAAAGTGATTAAAATTTCAAACATTTGTCGATATTTTAAACATTTTAATCACTTGATTCTTCTTTTATAGTAATGTAAATTAATATACTTAATCTTATATATATATATATATATATATATATATATATATATATATATATATATATATATATATATATATATATATATATATATATATATAATATATATATATATATATATATATATATATATGCACACATAATTATACAAGTAAAACATAATTTATTTTCTCTTTTACCGATTTACGAAGTCTGATTATGATGACAATATTGTCCTAGATATAATATTGTCCGAATTATTATTATTTATTTTTGATTTTTTTCTTTAAGGAAGTGAAGTTAAGTAAAGAACTTAAGCATAATTTTAAACAAAATAAATTAGTAAGGTATACAAGTAAAATGAGTATATGAGAAATAGTTAAAATAGTTTACCTGTTTTGATTTCAGAGATAGTTCTAATTTTGAAATTCACTATACAATTTCAAAATAATTACAAATAATATTTAAAATATTACATTTGTAAACTACATGTTTATTTTTTGTCTTAGTATAGTATTCATAATTAGGTTAATCTTCCACACACACACACACACACACACACACACACACACACACACACACACACACACACACACACACACACACATATATATATATATATATATATATCTGTGTGGTATATAGGTTAAAGTCAATTTTGGTAGTAAGCATTATTTTGTATTTCTTGTTTTTCTTATTATAATTTATAACACCAAACGCTTAAATTTAAAGCCCAGATATTGGTCGAAATTATTCAAAATACCACTTGTTATCAAAGAAGCAAAATTGTGTGATATCCATCTTGAGAATAATTTAATCATTTTATTTGGGAAAAGAATATAATTTAAGTTTAATCTAATCGGTTAAGCGTTTAATATTTTGAAATTAACTTTTCATTCATTAACATGTTGGATGTGTTGTTTTACATGTTGGATCAACTGTTTACTGATTGCAAGCGATTATGAAATCAAAACTTAGAAAAGAAAATAATATTGCCAAATTACAGAAAGGAAATAGTTAGGTTCTTTTTTACTTAATACATTTTATCCTTTTTCTGGCTTCTTGCAAAACTTGAATTTTTATTATAGAAAATTTTTTTATCAATAACATTTAGTATAAATATATTATACTACATTTATATATTCTCATATAATTAATAAATTTTAAATTTTAAGACATTTTGCTTTTACTCTAATACTAACATGGCCCGATTAAGCATACTTATCTTCTGCCTATATAAAGGCAAAAAACCTTTTGTGTCAAATTAACTTTCATTTGTAATTAATAGATAATTTTTTATTTATAGAATTATCTACTCACATATGTCATGCTTCAGAAGTTGTGAAACCAGTTCCTTTAAAATGCTTCGATTATAATGGTCTACATACAAAAATAAGTCTTTCTTTTTGGATATATTTTGTTCTTCGCTCAACTCATCAAAAAGGACTCACCTTTTCTGAGTCAACATCATATTCTGGAGTTCTCTGTTTTTAGATGTGGTCTCGATTAAAGGTTTATAACTTCTCGAGAAAGAAACAAATATAGCAGACCTGGGCGATTCTTTCAGTGAATCAGTTTCCTCATTACCAGTGAGTAATACCAATGTTAGAAGAGTAAAATGTATCTAAAATATTTAGATGCATAGTAAATTTTAAAATATTTCTGAACTTTTTTTTTATCATTAAATTAAGAACATTCTATAAATTTTTTAAATCTTTTAAATGCTTTTTTTATATATTTATTCAACGTGAAATAAGTTTTTTCTTTAATAAAATTCATCGTAACTTGTGTGGGAAATTCAATTTACAAATTGAGTAGTTCTGACTATGCAATTCATTAGTTGTAAAAATTTTAAAAAATGTATTAATGTGTTGACAAATATAGTTTTACTTTAGCACATTTTAGAAAAATATTTTTTAAATAAATCATAAGAATATCCAGGAAACATTTGATGAATAAGTCAATCTTTGTAATGTTTTGTTTAGCTTTGATATGCATTTACTGTAAGCCTCGAACGTCAAATCGAACTTATTTATTCAATTTAATTTTTTTAAAAATTAAGATTATTTTTACATTAATTTTAAGCAGTTTTTTTAAAATATGTAAAAATAAAAAGATTAGTTTTATCCATTTCATTTTCATATTTAATAATTCACATCTGTTACGTGATATAATTATGATGAACAATATTTATTTTTGTAGGTATTTTGTGCTTGTATGAAGTCTTGATCAATAAACACAGCTTACAATAAATACACATTTTTCCTTAATACTTTCCACATCATTGATAATTACAAACCAGATGATTTACTTACTTGTGTTGCGATTTTTTTAATTATATGTTTTAACAAATATTTATAATTAATATTTGTAAATAATATAATTCTTTCAAATAATGGTAAATAATATTAACAAATAATCTAATTTTAATATAATTAAATGTAGTTATTATAATATTTGCAGATAATTGTAATTATAAATACTATTTGTTAACGAGTAAATATCGGTAATATTTTTTAAATAAAGTAACAAAATATTACTTATATTTATTATTGATGGATACTTGATAATATTTCATTTTATACATTAGCTTTGAAGCTTAATGTGTTTCTAACATATCCTCACTCCAATGTAAATTGTACCTATTTAAACTAGTCCAGAACCAATAACTTATTTTTAAATAATATTGGATCAAATACAAATTTAATACTTCGTGTAAAATACGAATTAAAAAGTTGTGGAAATCATTTTTACTCCTAAACAATTCATAATTATGTCAGTTACTTGTGATGTAAATTTATAGGGTACAACAATTAGAATGCATGTATTCAAAATTTGTAAATCTTTCGCATTACTAGAAGTAATTTTTTCCATCAATCTGTAATCACTTGTTTAAAAAAAAAAAAAAAATAAAAATAAAAATAATAAAAAAAAATATAAAAAAAAAACCTAATTTTATGTGTTAATAAGATTTAGCATAGAATATTGTATAAATAATTCAAGATCATCAATTTTTTTTTAAAATTCATTAGTACATTTTTTAATTACTATGATTTTATAAACTTTACTTATAAGTAATAAAAAATGTTAAGCTTAATACTCTTTTATCAATTTTTTAAAGAGCAGATGTATAACCGTATATGTGGGCATTTACTAGCAATTACATGGACCAAATGCGGCCAATATTGCATTGCTGTCCACCCGGCGTTGGGCCAACAGCGAACCGTACTGACGGCATAGCAGGAATGATGACGACCACTTTATTGACGAAGCCAAATAGCGGGGGGCCGATGTTAGCCAAGACGGCTAAAGCAGCAGCCCGATGGATGCCGGCATCTTTGTGTTATCTGGTTACCAGCTTAAAAGCAACTCGCAATATTATAATCTCTCCAATCGGATTGACCTATAGCTAATGTTGTAGTCACTCTTTCTCCTCTCCAGAAAGTTATCATTCGCAAAATCTGTTGTCAAAAAAAATACAATAGAAAAATATGTATTTACTCTTGCTTCTTTAGAACTACATGTCAAATTGCCATATTGTCACTTTTTCGCTTGGTAAAAGCTTCTTGAAAAGTAAAATCCAAGTACTTAAGAGTCATATTTTGTTATGAAATTAATTTTTCTAAAAGTGTAATAAACCAAATTTTGAACACTTACAAGTCGCACAAAGATAATCTAAACAAGGGTTTTCTTTGAAATATATTTTTAAACCATATTTTAAACTCCTTTATTTCCATACGAAAAGGTCTGATGGCCAAAAGTTCTAGGCCAATATTTTTCAAAGGTTTAATAAAGCTTGTAAGCCATTTATTTTCTATGAAGTATTAAAAAAAACCCTATAATTACTAACAGCAAAAATCCACTGCGATAGGGAAATTAAACACTCACATCAAAATATAAAAAGTTTTTACGTCGAAAAAGTGTGAGCTTTATAATCTACAGAAATTAAGCACTTCTAAAGTTTCATCAAGTTGCTTTTAATAATAGAAAACGAGACGTAAGTTAAAATAAAGTATTATGAACATATTCATTATTATTTTCTATTATTAGCTAAATTCTATCCTCAAATAATTTTGAAAAGCAAGTTTTAATTAATAAAATATACGCATAAAACTAAGACTATTCTTTTTAATTTATCTAATGTATATTTTAAGTGATATTTTCTGATCTCCTTTTATTTTATTATTTTCTGTAAATGTATTCATGCGTAATTAGTTGCCCTCCATTACATTTTTTTAAAAATATATTAAAGGTTTTTTTTTATTTGCCAGAGCAATACAGTGAAATCTTATTAAGAATTAAAAATAATGTGAAAAAATATGTGTATTTTTTTCTGCTAATGTAAAAAGTGTACTGTAAGAAAAGGTTGATTTATAGGAAAAAAGTTACAGCTTTTACTTCATTGAGTCTCAAAAGAAAGTAATTTTTTATTAAAATACACTATATACATATCTATATTGATCTATGTTGCATGCATACATACATATATATATATATATATATATATATATATATATATATATATATATATATATATATATGAAAAAATATTTAAATTAAAATTATATTGAAAGGAATTTATCATTTTATCTTATTATTATTTTGTCGTATTACTAAAAAGTCGTAATACTTAAAGAATGCAAAAATATTGGAAAACTAAATTCATTATAAATATTTATGAGATTTTAATGACAATTAGAATATATTGTTGTAAGATAAAAAATATTTAATTAAGATAATGAAATGAATGAAAAATAAAATCATAATTTCTCTGTATGTTACATGTTAATTAATAATTTTCTACTCAAAATAATGCAGTACTGCCACTTTTTATTATAACTTATTTTCTATTTAATACATCCAACAAAAAATCTAGTGCTTATAATTCAAATGAATTTCTTCATTTCTTCTAAAACATATTCATGCATACTGCTTCTCAAATCAAATGTACTTCAAAAGAAATAAAATAGAATTTCAAACTATAAATAAAAGCTCAGGAGAAAAGTTTTTAGAATAATATAGAAAAAACAAAATTTTGGAGTATTGTTTGAGAATATTATTATAGAAAATGAAAATGTATAGAAATAATATAAAATTTTAGCAGAATTTTCCATTTTAATATTCTCATACTGAAATGAAGTCATATCATATTAAACTGTTAATTGAAATGATTGCTCATATTTATGAGCAACTTTCTCGAAAAATATATAATATTATTGATTTTTGATTAGCGCATAAAAACTGTAGGACAAAAGCAGATTTCTTTAATTAATAAACCATCAATGCAAAGTAAAACTTTGCAAGACGTGAGAAAAACCTAATTTATTGCAGTTAGCTAAATTAGTTTTTCAACACTTAGTGTGTGTTTATTATTTTAGTTTATAACATTATTCTTATAAAACTAGCTGAAAATAATAAAATAATATTTTGGAAAATATTTGCTATCGAAGATTAAAATTTAATTTCTTCTGTAGCATTAGTTAAAATTTTATAAAACAAACATTTTACTTTTTTTAATTTCTGATATTTATGGTTTAAAATAATTTATAAAAATTACATAGAGACAAAAACTTTATCAAGGATACAGATTAAGATATTAACAAGCGATTACATACACTACGCTCGAAAATATTTTACTCCTTATTTAATATTCAATAGTTTTAAAAGAAAGATCTTAATATTATTGCTTAATTTCTAGAAAGAGCGATACTAATATTATAAAACCTGTATTTTAAATATTATAACATAGTTAATAAATATGAATAATACATTTCAAGTTGAGTATTTCATACTATAAATAATTAATTTAATGATTGTTCAAATAATATATATATATATATATATACGAGGGTGGATGTTTCTTTATAATACCTTTTTATCCTTTTAAAAAGAAGTTGTTTTTAAAAAAATTTAGCATAAAATTTAACTTTTGAAGTAATAATATTTTTTGATAAGCATATTTATTTAAGTTATTTTAAAGCAATTTTATTTTGGAATTATTTAATTGCTGATATGTATATTAGTGAAATGCGTTTTTAACGATTTTTCCTTACTTATATAATTCTAAAATATATACTTGGTTAGCTAAGGAATTGTAATTTAACTTTTTAATGTCTACATAATGTTGTCTACATACTCTTTCTTTTTCTTGAAGAAAATATTTTATGTAATATTTACGTTGACACATTTTACTTTTAAACTTGATTAAAAATTGAAACACAGAAGCTGCAAAATATCAAGCTTAATTACTTTTCCCTTATTAGAAAATGTACTGTTGAATATGTGAATATAAGGCATTTTGTACTAAATATTTTCAGTTCAGAACTTTGAAGTTAATAGTTGTGTGTGTTTATATATATATATATATTATATATATATATAAATATATATATATACACTACTGGCCATTAAAATTGCTATACCAGGAAGAAATGCAGATAACAAAATAATATTTTTTGGACAAATATATTATACTAGAAGCAATAAGTGATTAAATTTTGAGCATTGAGTCAAACAGAGATTGGATTGCATGTACAGGTACAGATGCCCATGCAGCTTCAACACGATGCCACAGTTCATCAACTGTAGTGACTGGCGTTTGGTGACGAGCCAGTCGCTCGGCAACTTTGACCAGACGTTTTCTATTGATGAAAGATCTGGAGAACGTGCTGGTCAGGGCAACAGCCGAACATGTTCCGTATCAAGGAAGGTACGTACAATACTGGCAACATGCGGTCGGGCATTATCCTGCTGAAACGTAGGGCTTTGCAGGACTCGAATAAAGGGTAGAGCAACGGGTCGTAACACATCAGAAATGTAGCGCGCAATGTTCAAAGCACCGTCAGTGTGAACAAGAAGTGACCTAGACGTGTATTCAATGGCATCCCTTACCATCACGCCAGGTGATGGGTCAGTATGACGATGACGAATGCACGCTGCCAGTGTGCGTTCACCACGATGCCTCCAAACATGGATGCGACCATCATGATGCTGTACACAGAACCTGGATTCATCTAAAAAGATGATATCTCTCCATTCGTGTGCCAGGTTCGTCGTTGATCACACCATTGAAGGCGTTTTTGTCTATGACTCATGGTCAAGGGAAGCCGCAGCCATGCTCTCCGAGTCGAGAGTCCATACTGCTGCAAACGTCGTCGAACTGTTCGTGCAGACACTTGTTGTCTTCCAAACGACCCCGTTTCTTGACTCACGGCTCGTGACGTGGTTGCACGATACATTACGGCCATGCGGAAAATATGCCTGTCTTCTTGGCTGCTAGTGATAGGTGGCCGTTGAGATCCCGCATGGCGTTCCGTATTACCGTCCTGAACCCATCGATTCCATATTCTGTTAACAGTCATTGGATCTCGACCGACGCGAGCAGCAGTACTGCGATAAGATAAACCGCAATCCCGGTACGCTGCAATTCGACCTTTATCAAAGTCAGAAACGTGCTGTTACACATTTCCCGTTCTTACACGAGGCATCACAACAACGTTTCACCAGAGAAAAACGTTCAAATGCAATTTGTGTATGAGGAACCGGCTGAACAATTTCCTAATTTAAACACAATGTAGGTGTCGCTACTGGCGCCTTGCTTTGTCTGAATGCGCTGAAAAGCTAATAATTTGCATATCACAGCACCTTCTTCCTTTCGTATAAATTTTACGTCTGTTGCATGTCGCCTTCTTGTGTAGCAATTTTAAAGGCCAGTAGTGTATATTCAGAGAGAATTTCTTCAACCCTAGCACGAAGCTTTCTTAAAACTACTCTGATTTTTAAAATGCATATCATTTTCAGTAGAATATTAAAGTTGTTATTAATTGTGGAATATAAGATGTCGTGATTAGAATTACTCACGTGACCAGGCTCATAAAAACCTTTTCCTATTTTAAGGATATACTAACATTTTTGGAAGCGAAGCAAGCTCGTTAAAATCGTTAACATCTGCTCACAAAGATAATGCAATTTAGGTGCAATGAATCTCGGACAAATTGTGTATGAAAATCTAAACAAATTGTGTAAGAAATTGATTTAAAGTCTGTGTTCCTTATCTTACATTAATATGTTTTATTTTTTACTATAATTTATCCACATTTCGAAATATTTTTTACTTAATGCATAGAAAACTATTTAAAGTCTACTCTGAAAATGTAAAAAGAATTTATTTATTTATTTATTTTTTTGGAATAATGATTCCTAATATCAAAAATGTTTTAAGAGGAAGTTAAGAGGAATGTCTCGGTTTCCGCTTTAATTTTTAAAGTTAATTAGAAAATTAGTTCTATTTTAGAAATATTTATGTTCTTTTTATGAACAAAAGCTTTTAAGAAACAGGAAACTTATGCACTACCTGTTTCTTTCTCCTTCTAGCTTTATTTTGTATATAAAAAAATTTACATAATAAAGCTTTTCAATTCATTTATGTAAAAAGAAATATGATATAAATCACATGACACACGTAATAAATTTTATAAGCACTTATTTTATATTTTTCAGATTCACTTACTATTATCATTAAGAAATTTAGCGTACTGAATCTATAAATTTAATTCTGTTAGTCTCGATTATTTCTTTTCCACATATTCTCAGGTTTTATTCCATGAAAAAATTAAGTTATAAACATTAATATGCAAATTATATATATATATAATGCAAATTATATTATATATATATATATGTATATAAAAGTGTGTGTGTGTGTGTGAAAATATTGTTCTAAATATTTTTTACTTTGTTCTATTTATACTGGAATTTATACGCTTTAAAAATAAATTAAAATACTTACATTTAAATAATTAAACATTTGGGTAGAAAAAGAAAAGTTTTTTCAATCATTTTTCTACTGTGATATTAATATTCAATTGCTCATTGTATATTACTTCAAATGATCAAGATGTCATCAACCAAGCTTAATTAGTTTTTTATATATTTTGAATTTTTAATTAAAGTCATAATTTGTAACTATACAAGAATTACTTTAAAGTCAACGTGGTATATTTTTGTCTGCAAAATCATTTTATATTTTCTTTCAGTTTATGCATCTAAGACAAAGTTCACGTGAAAACTTATAGAATTCGTTGAAAAATTAAGCAAAAAATTCTATCAAATAACTATGACTTCAGCCTTTTAAGATCCAATTTCCAGCTTTTCAATATTATGAATGGCATGTTGTATAGTGGGACATAAAGGGGGTATGCCATCATGCACATTGGGAGGGAAATAAATATTCCTAATTTGGAAACAGGAACATATATAAAAGACCCACAGATATGGGTTGTCAACTGAGCAGTATTATTTCTCATAGAGGACCGCGACATTTTTAACTTGTCTTAGCAACCATTAGCAAACACGATGGGTCTTAGGCTGGGATTTGATTTGAAGCAACCAGCTTTTGATAACGAGAACAAACGTCCTAATCAGCCACACAACAGTTGCATCTTGTTCAAATGATAACCGTGCATTTTTATTCATCGTATTAACAATTTAGGAGCAATACAATATTCTACTAATCTTAAAAGTTTCCTGAAATCTATATTCCTATAAGTTTGATATCCGAAATTATATTTGTTTAAACTTAGTAATAAATACTTGTTTCATATTCGCTTAATCAAATTATAGATTTGTTTCCCGAACACTCTTACTCAAATGCTTTATTCATAATTATATTTATTCTACTTTTAAAAATGTGTAAGCATGCACGCAAAATAGTGGATCAACCGAAAGTCATTGCAAAATAACAAATGAAAGCCATTGTAAAATATTTTAAAATCCTAGAGCTAAATTGCATTACTGGAGAACATTGCAGAGATTGTGGGCCATATACTCATGTTACAAGTCTAGAAACCAGAATAAGTCATAAGTATACACCTTGATAAACATGCTTGCAAAATGGCGAAAGATTAAATTAGCCTCCTATTATTCAAATGTTGAGACAGAAACTTAATCTCATATCCTGTAGATCGTTGTTTCGTTGTTAAATTACAGTAACCATAGAAATATATATTGTTGGATTTTAGAGCATAAAAGTATTTATTTTATTCAAAAAATTAAATGTTTAAATGTCTATACATTATGTTACCTTACAGATAGTCTCGTTTGATTGTGGAGAATATTTTCAAAGATTAAAACATAATACGTACCATTGTTTTTTTAACTATTTAAATTCAGGAATATATTAAGATTTTACCGTCGAATGAACTTCCACATGGGCGTGTAATTTATGCTCTCTGAAAACTAATTTCTAAGTCATCAGTCATAGTAATTTACTTTGGATTCTTGAAGCAATAGTTCATGGATTCATTTTCCACTTCGGCTTTGGCATTCGGAATCCACCTTAAACTATAAATTTTTGGTCTAATTAGCCATGTACGCAAAAACGACTGTTTAAGCAGAAACCAAACCGACCAAAATTGTGATTAATCGAAAATCATAAAAATATTCGAATGTACAGCAAACCTATTTCATTACTGTATTGAAATTATCAAAGTATACTGCCAAGTCAACAGAAATGTTTCACTTTAATAGGCATTGGTTGATACTATTGTCAAAAAAATTACTGAAATGAAGACAGAAGTGACATAATACTTCGGATACAATATTAAATTTAATATACATCTTCAGTTTTGGCAATGGCCGGCCAACTTGTCTAGTGGTCATCGTGCCTGACTACGGATGACTACTGGGTTCGAATCCCGATTTAGGCATGGATGTATTTTCTCTCTATATATCCTGTCTTTGTTCTTTCCTTGTGTGTGTGAATGAAATATGACTGATGCCTACCCTATAAACGGGTCCCTATGGGATGTGTGAGGGTGCGATGGTGACCCACCCCCTGTGGTGCACCAACACGCCTCGGCGGTGGTGCACGGCAACGCCTCGGCGGTAAAGAGGTAGCTGTTTCTGGCCGGTTCCTTGGGTATAAAGGGTTAATACATCACGATAAACCACGACCATTGGAAAAAAATTTTAACAAAAAGGAATTATTTCTAAGTATTTTTATAATAAAATTAATTAGTTATTCGATATTTGTACAATTTCAAAGCAAAAAATGCCATGATAATATTGCTTTCTCTAGCATTAATTTTCATTCTCTTGTGTCTTATGTCATTTATACCTAGCTGCTTTTGCCAACGATTGATTAAGTGAACTGTAGTTGTTATTCACTTTTTATTGAAAATATAGGTTTTTTACTGAGATAATCTTTGCTTTAAGCGTTGTAGTATTACTCGCTCATATTGTTTTATATTTTAAAATCAATTTCAAAGTACATAAATGTAAAACTTCCTGTTTTGTAATTGTTAAGGCACAAGTAAATTTAAATCTAAGAATCTTATATTTGTTAAACTAAATTTTAAAATAATTTTTATAATAAAATATGCTGTAAAATGATTATTTACAAGATTTGAAAACTACCTGCAAATTTAATTATTTGCCTAAAGTTCACTTAAATTTTAAAAAGAACTTTTATACTAAAATATACATGTAAAATTAGTATTTTGGTGATTTTAAAACTATCTGCAACCTTAATTATTTCCCTAGAGTCAGTAGTAATGAAAATAAACATAAATTATCTTTGCTGATTTTCTCCTTGCTACGAAGCAAAGTTCTAAAGTTTTTATTAATTTAATAAAGAGGTATCAAAATCTTTTATTTTTTTGTAAACTTTAATCATCATATTTAATTTGTCATTCTTCACCTATAAAATTCGTATTACTAAGAATTCAAATAAATTCATAATTATTTTTATTTTAAAATGAACATTTTAACGATCTAAGTTTTGATCAGTTGCAGCCTGATTATTAAATAAATATTTTTGCTCTTTTTGTATTCAAGCATTTTTAAGTCATATTTTCTTCATTTTATCCTATACTAATAGAAATTTAAAATATTCCAAAATAATTTAACAAAAGCTTCCATTATAACTTATACATTACGCGCATCACATCTACATGTTTTCTGTTTTAAACAAACTAAAAATATTCTAAAAATTTAAATCATGCAAAAATGTTTAAATTATTGGAAATGAATATAGAAGTGATAGAAAAATACAGATTTCTTTTAAATTTATTGCAAATAGTGTTTCTCATTGTCAATGAAAAAATAGTCTTTTTGCGAAATAAACTATAAAATTGTTTTAATAAGAAGTATAATAAAGTAAAATCTTCTCTATAATAAGAATATTCATAATTAAGAAAGAAGATATAAAGATTTATTTTAAAATGAAAATTGATTGACTACATTAGTTTTTATAATGCACATTAATTTTAAGATCATAAATAAATTTGATAAAAATATGATGTGTGGTTTTGAATGTGAGAATAGAAAATTCATTCTAAACTCAATATAAATGATATAAAGATTTCTTCAAAGACTACTATTTAATTAAAAGTACGGAATGCAGTAAATTTTATAAATCCGATTTTCATATTAAATGAATAAAATGATCATTATTTCTGAACAATGAATCCCAGGAAAAAATAACTGTGGTGGTCTTTAGTTATTGCTTAATAAATCCTTAAAACAATTTTACTTTCATTGAACATTATAGAATAAGCATAATATAAAAATATATTTAATAAATAGCTATGAGAAATTTTATTTACAATTTTTTCAAAACTTGGTATACTTCCGTGATATGTATGATATGAAATGCAACATAATCATCTAGCTCAGACTCTGTTTTCAGTTTTAAAATAATGAAGAACAATGATTTCAAATTGTGTGAATACCGATAGTATTAGGAAAATAGTTATGTGTGATTCATTTATTATTTGTTGAAAATGTAGTGATATTTTTAAATGAGTATGTATGATGTAATACTTTTAAATAAATATTATAATTTAGCAAATGTTGAATATAAAAAAATGAATTTTTCTTCTTTATATTTATTACTAAGAATTCTAAATTTTTAAAATGCTAAGATATGTATGAGTAATCATAATGATACTTTTTGGAGAAAAAAAATTTAAAGCTCAGTTGTGAATAAAATGTATTATTCCTTATATATAAATGATTTAAGAGTCTTTTAATATCATATATAAAATTAACTTTTTATATTTTTTTCTTGTGCATGAAAACAAATGTATAAAAAATGTGTTCCATAAAGTTGTAATCTATGTGAAAAAATTCATTGATGAAATAATATTTTAAAATTCAACAAAAAGAGAGTTTGAGCATTAAATGTATTTGATTCAAAAATATTTTAGTAAGTTTTCTTAATGATAACCATATTGAAATAACTATTCATTTCTCCCATTATTTGGCTAATTTTAAATTAAATTATTATTTATTTTAAAAATTGAATTATTTTATAATTTTAATCACATGAGTTATTATTAGCATTGCCGTTTAAAATATGAATGGATATAACTATATATATAATAGTTAAATATATTTCTTATTATTCCCAATTTTAGATTCGATATCATGTAAAATGGTTATTAATTATAATAAACATCATATTGACACTCATGAAGCAAAGAATGTAATCTATATATAACATAACAATCTATATTTTGGATTACAATACAATTTTACTAATAATCGGAAATTGTTTTTTTTTATGAAATTCTGTCTCAGTGATTGATTGTGAATGTTAAGAAAGTTAATTAAAAGAGATTTCACAATTTGCCTTCATAATAAATATGAATTTCATTAACATACCAAATATGAAGATTTGATATACTGAAAATTGAAAAGTTTATAAAACAGAAAAAATAAGCTATCGTGATAAAAGCTATAGCCATATCAAATTATAAAATTTACGTAAACAATTCAAATGAAAACGATGATGGAAATAAAGAATTTGCTTATATATTAAGATTTTTACTCTGAGTAAAACATAGCACTACAAAAACAAAAATACTTTTAATGGTTATTAGAAATACTTATTTTAATAAACGTTAAGAGATATTTTTCAATCACCTTTCTGGAAATTTTAATTGCAAAATAATGATTCATTAAAATTTCTTGGAAATTTCAGCATCATAATTAAATTAATCATTGAAATACATAGCAATTATTTAAGGATTGCGAAAAGAATATAGGGTAATAAAAGTAAGAAATCAAATTTTATATAAATTGAAAAATTGAAATTTTACTTAACATTAGTAAATTTTTGTAAGAAATATATATATATATATATATATATATATATAAGATATGTTTTGTATGAGCAGATATTTTGATTTGAAATTTTTGGTATGTTCTGGATTCTTTAAGCCCATGCTTGTGAAGAAAAGCCATACTTTGTGCCAATGTGGTCAGCACTCCCTGATGTAGCTGGTCATGTTGTTACTTCGTTCCCTTTTCATTTATTCTATTTTCCTTGAAATTTTAAAATATATATTGAAGATTTTTCCAACTGTTTACTATATTTCGTATTTTAAATGTATTATTCTCCATCCAGCATTTGATTATTAATTTTATAAAACTGTACTATTAATTATATATGTATAAGTGTATATATATATATATATATATATATATATATATATATATATATATATATATATATATATATATATATATATATATATATATATATATATATATATATATATATATATATATATATATATATATATATATATATATATATATATATATATATATATATATATATATATATATATATATATATATATATATATATATATATATTTATGTTCATCAAGTATCTTCATATATGTGTGTGTGTGTTTATATTTCTGTGTGTAAAATGATTTTGTGATTTTGTTGAAAAACATTAATTATCATATAACACAATCGCTAAATCTGAGGGAAAGACTCTATATTTATTTAAACAGTATTGAAAAACATTTTCAAATTTAAATAAGCTTATTTAATCAATTCAAAACTGAACTCTCAAGTAATTGTTTTTGGTATTACAAATATGCTATAGTAAATATTATTTTCAAATAGATCACCAATGCATTACTTTTTTACTTAATTTTTAGATTTTTTTTTGGAAGAAAAAAATTTTATTATATTTTTTAATTATTTCATATTTTTATTTCTCTTCTATTTATACATAAATTATTAAAACACTTTCTCTTTATAAAATTCAATTTTGCAATCATTTCAATTTCATGTTGCAAAATTTAATAATTTTTAATCTAATTTTTTTTTACATTTTTAACATTTTTCGTTTTTAAAAACATTTTAAAGTATTTGAAATTAATTTAATAACAGATTTAATCTTTTAAATTATAATTAGCAGATTTTACTTAGTTTCTTTTGTATTGACTCTTAAATAAATCATATGCTATAAAAGGTCATATATCACTCTTTTGCTCAAACTAGAATTTTTCAAAAAATTAATTTTTATCAGACAGTTGAATGCCATATTGTCAGGGATGCAAAATAAATCATTTCTTAGTAGTCTTTAAATTGCTAAAATAACTTCCCCAATGTCCTTATCAACTGAAGCTATAAGAAATATGGACGAACTTAAAATAACAAAATCTTATGTGAATAAGTACTTTTGAAAGATATTTTAGATTCACGCGCACAAATCTCAGTAGTACGTAATGATTTAGCGTAATACATATTTTCTGAAGGTGAAGGGAAAACGGAAATTGAATCAGCATTCGGAAAAATAGGAATAACACTTTTAAGTGTCTTCAGTATGAAGTTTGTTAATGCATTACATGGGAAATTGTCCATAACATGGGATGTTTCTGATAAATTTGTTAATGAACTCTTGATCAAAACGACAGCTTACTTGAATGTTACTCAACAATTTACTTCCATTGACTCTTGTTGAATTTTAAACTGTATAACGTATACCAGAGCTTTCCAAACTTTTTAGCTAATGGATCCCTTTTTCAGGCAAAAATCTATGGTGGATCCCTGTCAGTCAAGCGCACAGTAACTATTAAAATTCAGCCTGAAGTCCTACGGAATTGAAAATTCCATAATACAAGTGCCATTGTTTTTCAATAACTTCACGACGAATCAAGAGTCTTTGATTTAATTATGAATGGAAACAACTTTAAACTAACTACGTTTCAATTGAATTCCCACACTGTATATTTTAATGCTTGCTGTTGGATTTTCTCACATCGTTCAACACACTAGGCAGGCCAAAAGCAACATTCGATGCAAGGAAAAACAACATTCATTGGATAACGTTTTAAATTTCAGAATAAAAATATCAATACAAACAGAATCCAATTAATTATTAATTAATATAAAATACAAATGAATACCTACAATAGTTATAGTCCGGGAACATTCACTGATTTTCGACGAAACACAATGCGTTCTTCTTTACTAGAGATAAGTCTGTAGGAACAATAATGGAATCTTAATGTGAAGATTGTGGTTGCTTCTGATGACACAATTTTGAAAAGGCAAGCTCAGTACTTGACAACTGGAGATGGATGTCAGGTTCAGCGTCTAGAGAGTTTCTGTACTTAGTTTTGGTGGCGGCATAGATCGAGAATCCGGATTCGTACATGTATATTGTGGCAAATGGAAGTAAACCAAGTTTTGCTTTTCAACAAGGAGGTAGAATTTTATGTTTTCCAAACGTATATAACAGTATGAGTAACCATCACTATCGAAAGTAGATTTCAAGGTTGAGTCTGTGGAAATTTCTATCAACAACTCATATTCATTCAATGATAGTATGTTCAACTTTTTAGATACAGCGAATGGGTTGACCATCCATTCGTATGCTTGCAGTTTCTCATCTTGAGCTCTTAATGCTCCAACGATGACATCGAGCTTCGGAGGAGTTCGAGGATTTCGTGAAACAAATTGTTTCCAAGCTGCAATGTCTTGTCTTTCAAAAAATCTTTGAGAAGAGAAAATCCCCCTCCTCCACATTCTTTTCTCAAAAATTGATTTTCCTCTTAAACGCTCAAATTTTGTCTTTTACTGTGACCGTTGTTATAGTGAAGTATTCATTTAGCTCAATTTGGAGAAAGTATCTGCGAAATAAGCAAGCATACATTGCCAGTTTTCATCTTTGATAATCTCCGCTAATTTGGTATTATGGTAGTTTGAAAGTAAAGCTACGACGTCAAAACGTAATTTTTATAATCGAGAGTGTGCATTAGTAAGAGTCACCTTATTTCTGTATAGATAATCAAAGAATGATAAAAGCTTCTCATATCTTCACTCTGTATTTTGAAAAGTCTTGACTCCACAGGCTCTGATTTTATGTAATTAATAATTCTGACAGATACATTTAAGACTTTCTTGAAGCATGAAGGCATTTTTTTCGTAGATAAAAAATGTCTGTAGAGAACACGATGACTACTACTGCATTCCGTCGAACTCTACTTAGTTTTTGTTACCACTCCAACCATTGGAACCGTCATAGCTTTTGCTTGTACCATTTGTTCACACATCTATACAATTAAACCATGGAATTTCGTTAATTCTTAAAAAATCGTCCGACAAACGAAATATTTCAGCACCTGTTGCAAGGGTAGGTAGTGGTTTGCACAATAAGAAATCCTCTTCGAACTATCCCGAATATGGATGACGAACAAAAGCCAATAAAATTGCTAATCCCGCAGTGTCAGTAGATTAATCTATTTGGAGAAAAAATAAATTGTGTTGGATGCGAGAAACCAGAGATTCTTCCTCATCATTTGACATGTCAACTATCCTTTCTTGATACCGGCAAGAAAGATATAAGTTGTACTACCTTTTCGTCTAATATACAAGAATCAATATCGCTAACACATGGTTTTTACAAGGGTTTTCACAATGGTATGAGCTTTGCCTGCATTTGCCACCCGATAACTTACCTAGAAAAGAGCTTTTAGTGAGTTTTCATTGTTTTTACATGAGTTTGCATGCTTTGCTGAGAAGCAGCTAATTCAGTGCTCTTTTCCTTGAAAAATTAATCTTTTTAGTATGGAGGTAAATTTGAGTACTGTCAAAATGACGACGCAATTTATTGACGCAATTTAATTGAAAACATTGAACTGTTTGGAAAAATTCGCGGGCAAATTATATACTGAGCTTTAATCTCCTCTGACTCGATATAAAGCCATTTTTAAATCACTTTTGTTGTACTTATTCTTTTTAGCTACTCCACATCCACAGGGTACTGCAACTAATTGAGAACTTGCAAAGTTTTCACATAATAAACCCGGCTGTGGTGATTCATGTGACTGTCCTTCATTTGTCCATCCTACTTCATTATTAATTTTAAACGAAGGCTTTCCTTGCAGTGAAGGCGATGGAGAAACTGCTAGCTTTTTCAATGATCTCGACTTCAGTCACCAATCCATGATAGAAGTAATAAACCACAAAAAGCAAATGGTGCACTCAAGAAGGAATTTCAATTCAAGAAGGAAGTGCACTCAAGAAGGAATTTCAACTCAAGAAGGAAGTGCACTCAAGAAGGAATTTCAACTCAAGAAGGAAGTGCACTCAAGAAGGAATTTCAACTCAAGAAGGAAGTGCACTCAAGAAGGAAGTTCAACTAAAGAAGGAAGTGTCATCAAGAGGAATGATGTTTCGAGAAAAAACAGGTGACCGTCCGCCGCACACAAAGGCAGGAGAGCATACCGAAGAAACCGGAGAGCATACCGAAGAAACCGGAGAGCATACCGAATCTTGAGCCATTTCCGAAGATCATGCATAAAAGGTTTCATCGTATCGAGAATTATAACTTGGCGAGCAGGCCACTTCCTGAGTTTAGAGAATGTTGAACAGGGAGGCCACATCTCCCGGTACTAAACTACCTGCGAGTCAAACTTTGGAACTGCTGTTCAAAGGTGACCACGGATCCCCTCAAAAAAGCCGGCGGACCTCTAAGGGGTCCGCGGACCACGCGTTGGGAAGCCTTGACGTATACTTTGTAGACAAAATCAAATTTTTTTTCAATTTATTTTCTTTGAATTATTTCTGAGACTTTAAGAATTATTTAAATATTTTTAAGCTTTACATTTTTATTAAGCATCTTACATTTTTATTAATTAAATAACATAATTATTTCATATTGTTGTTTATAAGAAAATATCTTTTTTATTTTAAAAATTTTTAATGATAGTATAATTATCCAAATTTAAATATTTTAAATACTAAATAAACTTTATTCAAATTATTTTTAAGAACATTTTTCTTAAAAATCAAAATTTAGAAATTAAAAAAAAAAACATTCTTTAAATGTAAATGAATAATTCATTTTGATAAAAGCTATGTTCCATAACATTTCAAACTTATTTCAGCTGTAACAAATTTATATCCCTTTAACGTGGCTCCTGTTGGATTGTAAAAATGAAATAAAATATCTATTTTTAAGCATGGATGTAGTAGAATTATTATTGGAAATCAAATTATGTAATGAAGTACAGTCAAAAATGAGAAATATGGAGGAAAAGAAATATTAATTTTATGTACTCCCCAATTATATTTTAATTTCAATAACTTTTAATGTGCTAATATAAAAATAAAATTTTAATTATTAATTTAACGTACTATCATTAATATGAATGTAATTAATGATGCAGCATATATGAAATTTTATGGGGAAATGTAGATTAAAATGAATTGATATTAAAGAAATATCTCTATAAAATTATTTTTGAGGAGGAAATCAAGATAAATGCAAATATAGTTTGCGAAAAGAGAATAAAATTTATTAGATCTATGCTGCAATCAGTAAAATGAAATTTTAGGCGCATTAGGAATTGAGAATTAATAAACAGATTATATTTAATAATTTATAAAATTGTATAAGCTATTAAGATGAATAACTGAGTTATATATATCTTTTTACTTAATAATGGAATTTAAGTGAAAATTTATTAGATAATATGCATATGAGAGCAAATGTTTGATATTTAAAAAATAATTTAAATTATTTAATTAAAAAACAGTAAATACATATTTTTCATTTACTTTCATTTTTGAGCAATTGATGCTGTCTTGTGTCAGATAGACTGGGAATAGATAGGGTGCTGTTTCACTCTTCCAACTGAACCGTAATTTGGTGTAGTGTCCGACTTCCTCAATACATATATTGCCACAGGTAGACGATTATACGGTAGGCAACAATTCACAACCCATGTATACAAGGAAAGGATAAAGACAGAACTGAAAGAGAAAGTACCTCCATACCTGAATAGGGATTTGAACGCAGGATTTCCTTATACACAGCCAGGTACGCAAACCACTAGATAGGGTGGGAGGCTAAAGCATTTGATCTTAAAATAAATAAATCCTCAGACTAGTTCTCTAAAACACGAAGCTATGAACAACTGGAAACAATATATAGGAGTTCTTCTTTTAGAATCACCAAGCGCAATTATTATCAAAATATCTTTGTGATATTTAATTTAATATAACACTGAGATACTTTTAATACTATCGCTAACTTTGTATTTCGCAATTGTTATAGGACTTCAAAACTTATCTCATAGTGATATATCTTTTAGAATAGAATAAATCCTTATTTTTGCTCATAGATAGAAATAATTTATAGGAAACTAAACTCTGCAAACAATTGAAAAATATTTATCTACTTGTGCTTATCTACTAATTCATTTCATTAGATGAATCAGTTGATGATTTAATTCCAAGATTTGATTTCCTAGTAGACTATATCAGGCCACCTTTTTCCAGGATTTTATACGAATGTCTGTAGTTAGATTAAATCTTTGAATAATGTATCCAATTACAAAAATGTCTTCTAATATATCATTTGATGTTTTTATCTGAGATGCTAATTTAAGAATCCTTCTTGATTAGTTGATGAAAAAACCTTTAAAAGTTCCTAAACAAAGTTTTAGACACACAATTTAATTTCAGAATTTTTTAGGTATAAATTTTTCTTAATGCTTGATATTTGCGTCACTGTGTGTCATTTAGTCTTTAATAAAACATGAATAAATGTTCTAAAATAAACCGACAGCACTTTTCTTAGTTGCCCAAATCTAAGAAACGCTTACGCGTTAACTAATTTATGTTTACCAAACCTATAGATTAGTCTGGAATAAATTGGTATTCTCTTTAATGTTCATCTTAGTATCTGAGTTTTGAAGTAAAAGTTAAGCTTTGTATGTATAGCTATTCAAAATAAACGGTGAAATAAAGCAAATAGATTTTTCCAAAAACTTGTTTCCCCTATTAAGCCAAAAAAAAAATCTGGTTAGAAATTTATTGATCTTTAAAACTAATAGTATATACAAGGTAATACTTCAACAGTGAATAATTTATTAAATTTGTTATTTTTATAAGAAAAGTTTTTAATGCGTACTTTGCTTCCATTTCTTTATCTATAAAAATAAGCTTTAAGTGAATGAAACAACAGTTATGAGAATAAAAATTTTTATATTTAAAGAAAAATCACCCTTTTTTTACTACACTATCATAGTATTTAAAAAAAAAAAACCAGAATTTACAATTTGATTATTTCTTATAATAAAATTTTTTTTTATCGAATAATGTTTATTAAATAATTTTCAACAATAATACAACATTTTAGTATAATTACAAAAAGTATATTAAATTAAATAGTTATTAATTATGTTAAAATATTAATGAGTATAATTTATTAAGTACTTATGAGAAATAGCCAAATTATAGATTTTAAATTTTCTTTCAAAATATTATGATTGAATTAATAAAAAAAACCAATTTATTTTATTAATTTTTATTAATTTCAATGTTTGATGTTCATAAATGCCATTTCATTTGAGTTAAACAAATTTATAAATTTTTTTTATCAAAAAATACGCTAATTAAAACATTCTGTTGTATTTTTTAAAATTTTATTTCAATTGAAATCTTATTAATTTAAAAAAAATATCAGAATTAATCAATATTCTATCTGCAGTGAAATATACCATAATAATGTAATAAAATGTCGTTCTCATAAAGTGCTAAATTTTGAAAACCAATGAAATTAATGAAGCTTTAGTTTATTAAAATTATTATATAAATTATAAATAGGTTTTATTTTCAAGAGTTAAGCATCGAATTTTAATTACCCAGCGCATGTAAATGATGACTTTTTTCTCGGTTTTTTATTTAAATTTTTTTATTTTCAATTTATTATTTACTTTTATTTTGATTTCTCAGTCTCTATACTATTTCTATAAGTAGAAATTATTGATAGATATTATGGAGCATCTGAATAGAAGGCTTTTCATCAAAGATTTTACAGTTTAAAGTATATAAATCAGAAAATGAATTCATTAATTATACCAATTATAATTTTCTATTTGAGCCTCTTATTCAAATATTTTACAGCTTATTTTTCTAATTAAAAATATCCATCAAATATTATGAAAGAGATCAACTATCATAATTCATTAAACATGTTTTAATAAATCACATATTAAGCATGAAATGTTGCTTAGAGAAGAGGCCATAAAAGTGTTATACATACATTTTTGAATAAGGCTTTGATAAATTCTATCGAACTATTTATAGTTTGAGAAAGAAGTAATCCATAAAATTTGCAAACAATATAGTTGTATACATTATTCATATATTATTCAACTTTAGAAAATATATTTATAAATTTATAGAAAGATATATTATTACGATATAGAAAGATATATTATTACTATATAGAAAGATATATTATTGCGATATAGATTATATTTGAGTACGTTTTAAGAAAAATATTTTACATGATTTTCAATTGTTTCGTTATTTTACACATCACAAAAATGTATTAGGAGATAAATATTTCTATATTCATAAATATATAGTTTTTCGAAGCTAAATAAGGATATACAGTTATCTCCCTTATAAAAGGGTACTCTTATAACGCGTTTATATATTACGTTATTTCCTGTCCCTTCAATAATATGGGTTTTCCCTCTTATAACGAATTGATTCCTTATGCTATATTTCTGTACTAAGAAATTCATAATGATTTGTACATTTCACACACAACTTCACACATTGTGTCTATCATGTTCTTCTAAAATGAAATATAATTATATTATTGACCTTTGTGAACATTATGTGGAAATAAATGTCGGTGGAACGTTATTTCAGATAGCTTCATGTAAATACAGCGAATAAACATGTAATAAACTGTTTTTATATTTGATTTAGTTGAAATTAACCGTTTTGTTGTTATATTTTTAAAAATTATGTATCAAAAATTTTCTTAATTTGATTTTAATAAGAAGCACACATTTTGTTCATAACATAGCAATTTCTTAATATTCAATTGAAACACCCTTTAACGAGAGAAGTTAAACGAGGATCATTTTTACATAACGCATTACACGATGTCATACGAGAGTGCTCTTACAAGGCATTGTCCCATAACGTGGAACAAATATACGGTAATATAGGGTGGATAACAGTATTTTAAGTAAGATTTTAATGTTTGGACTCCAAGTGCGTTTTCCCTAAGTGATTTATTTCAGAATTCAATATCAAAGACTTCACTTTTTCAACAAAAAATGAAATTATAATTTGAAAATAATTTCTATATAATTAGTTGAATAAAAAATGAAACTATTTTAGTTGGTAAGCATTAGTCATTTTGATATTTATATAAAACTTTTTTTTTCGTATTGCTAAATTGCTAAACTACATCGAGTAGTAGAGTAAAATTCTCTTTATGTAGAATTTTAAACTGACAGCAAATTGGATTCCAATAAATTATTTATTGATATTAATAATATTATTTCATAAAATTCCAATGAATATTAAATATAATATGATATATTCATGTCTCAATCTAGATATGAATACATCATAAATTGAAATCTTGATTGCTTTGTTTATTAATACCCTTACAGTTACAGACTTCAATGTTCATTATAATGTATAAAAGCAAAATATGAAATAACTTCGTAATAACATCTCTAACTAGACATGTTTCAATAACATGTTTAGAAAGGTTCATATAAGTTGTTAAAATATTTCCATCAAACTCTAATTATTGAAGAACTTAAAGGAAAGTTAAAAAACATAAGCTATAAATTAAATTTGTTAACATACTTTAATTTATGTATTCATATATATGTACCACTAGAGTGTAAGAGCTTCTGTGCGTTCTATTTAAATTCTTTTATGTCTAGTTCAATAAAATATATTTGGCACCAGAATTAACCAGTGCTTATGTAATTCAGACTTAGTCGAGGGAAACTTGTAATTCGATTTTGGAAACCCTGCATTTGAAGAATGTTGAAGTTAGACTTTTTTCAGGGGCATAGCAAAGGTGACAAAATCCAGGGAATTAAAAATTTCCCTCTGACTAAAATTTTGGAATTATTTGAACTTAGAAAAATAAGTTTTGGAGTTCAATGTAAGAAGAAATCTCATAATAACCTACCTGACAGAAATTTTAATGTATGTCAACGTTATTACATTTCAGTTACATGTTTATGCTTTCAATTTTAATTTATTTTTCCTTAAGACGCATTTTCTTTGAAAAAATCTCATCTCTTTTATATTTGACAATAAATAAACCAGAAAACCATTATCAGATATTTTAATAATAGTAAAGAAATCTTTATTATTTCTTCCATTAAATCACATTTGTTTCATATGTTATGAAAAGGAATTTATTTTTGCGCATAATAATTTCTCAAAATGAATGCCACATTTTATTAATAAGTGACAAAAAATTTAAACGAAACATTATTTACTTTGACAGCCGGCCAACTTGTCCAGGGGTCAGCGTTCCTGAATACAGTTAGGAAGGTCCTGGATTCGAATCTCGGTTCAGGCATGGATGCACTTTCTCTATCTTTACTTTGTCTTTGTCCTTTCCCAGTGTGTGTGAATGAGGTATGAATGGTGCCTACCCTATAAACGGGTCTCTATGGCATGAGTGAGGGTGCGATGGTGGCCCACTCCCTTTGGTGCACCCGGGGCAACGCCTCGGCGGCAAAGAAGTAGCTGTTTTTGGCCGGTTCTTTGGGTATAAGGGTGTAATACATCCCGATATACCCCGACCGCTGGAAAAGAAAATATTTAGTTCGCACTATATTTGGTAACATTGAATGTACGAAATCTTTTTTGAATTTAATTTAATAAATGTTTTGTGAATTGTGATAATTTAAAAAAAAATAAAAGAAAAATATTTTGTATTATGTATAAGAAACTGTAACATTGTTATATCACCTGATGTAAATATTTGTGTGTTACGTATAATCTGAAATCCTGCTTGCACTTCCAATGATAATAGTTTAAATTTTTTGGTGTAATTCTTCTGTTGTGATGTGTTAAAGATAAATGAAAATTTTACTTTCAAAATTATTTGGTATAAAGTTTCTATTAGCATTAAAATCTATCCTTAATTCATATCACATTTAGTGAGATTAATTAACGTCAAAAATTTTCTTTCATTTTAATTACATTTTTTATATTCTCCCCAAGTTTGTTTTATTTTTACTTTTTTATTAATTTTTTTATGGAATGTTTAATTCATTCTGTGTGTGATACTCAAATAAACAAATGAGATGTAAAAACACTAATTTTTTTTTAAAAAAAAAGATATCGTAAAGGTTAATTAAGGAAAATATTTCTTCGCTGATTATAACATATTAATAGAAATAGCAGAACAGAATCATTCTTTGATTTCTTTAAGAATGAACACATAATATACAAATGTTCATTTTCATAATATATACTTATTATTTACAATCAATTATTTGCATGTTAAAATATTTAAAAAAATTTTTATATTAATTAAAAATAATTAATTAAAGTGTATATTTAAACAAAATACTTTCAAATCCTATTTGAATAAACCTCCCGATAATAGATTTTTTTTAAATGTGTCTTCAAAGTAATTCATTCTCTGACTGTAAACATGTGTGTTCTTCATGTGAATTTTCCCATTGAATTGTATGTTTTCCTACAAACACTAAAATATATTATGAAATTTATTATGAAAGTTTTCTTATTAAGCAAATGACTCTTCAATAATGATTTATAACATTAGTAATATCTACAAAACTTTCAAAATGCACTTCTTTTTTTGATTAGCACTTGTTTGAAGATATAACTTATTTCGCTTAAAATATATATTATATATTATGGCAAAAGTGATTAATCCGATGATTAGGTATAAAAACTGGTGTTTATTCATAATCACCTTTAAACTCGATGAGTTATTGAATTTTATATTTTTTACTTGTAACTACATATAATCCTCGATTCATTACGTTGAATGTGATAAGTACCTAATATTTTGTAGAGAAATGATATCTTAATTCAAAGAAATAAATATTTTCAAGTAATATTAAATATGTAAGTGAGAAATTGAAAAGACGTCATGATGGCTTACGATAAAACTTACAATAATCTTTTAATTTAAACGTTTAACTATTACAACGGCCTTTTTGTAGTTTCATTTCAGTAGATACTTTAAAGTAGATGTATTAAATGCTGAAGTTTAAACAATATCTTTTATTTCGTAAAAATAAAAGGAATTTCAGAGGCAATACATATTTTTATTGTTCGTAAGATTTTAATGGCAATTCCTTTCCGCAGATGTGCTTTAAATGCAACTGAAAATTGTAATTATAATAAATAGGCAAGTGAAATCAATAAATATAAATCGGTGTAAAAATTAATGAAGCACAAGAGGGCTACAATGAACAATGAACACAATGAAATAACAAGTTATAGATGTAGATAAAGTAAGAAATCCCCCATGAAATTCACTAGCGACAACATTAGAAATTCAAAACTGAGGCATTTATGTTTTAGAAACAAGATAAGGAATATTTTCCTATTGTTATACAAGAAATAAGTTCACAATTTATGAAGAAAATTTTATTTCTTGCTGCTTTTCTATATGAAGCAACATCACTCCGGCATTTTGCGAGAAAATCAGTTTTCTGAAAGTCGATGATAAAAAAGATAGGTCTGAATGAGAGATAGCAAGTCTGATAACTGCGACTGTAAAATGTTTCGGAAACTAATTCTAAATGTAATAATATTTAAAGTATCTGAGTAAACAAACTTACAAGTAAATATAAATAAATACTTTTTATTTTAGATCATTTGAATCTATGTTTAGTTGCTTAGAAATGGAGCTATTTTTTAATAAGTCCTAATAATCTCAATATTATTTTTATCCAGGTTTTTTGTTGTTCTTATTTATGACACTTAGCCGAAGACTAAGAAATTATGTCAGAAGCAGAGTCTTTCGTTTAATCAGAGCACTACGAAGGTACGACTTTGTTCTGAGTTCTCCTCCGATAAATGGCATCATCGTAGGACCCATTACCTCAATTTTATTTTTGATCTGGAGGGTAAGAAAATTTTCTCCAGCCCATTACAACTGACGTATATTTTTTTGGTAAAAAAAAGCATAAGAACTATTTATAGGAACAAATTATATTTTAATTAAAGTTATGTTTCATTTATATATATATATATATATATATATATATATATATATATATATATATATATATATATATATATATATATATATATATATATATATATATATATATATATATATATATATATATATATATATATATATATATATATATATATATATATATATATATATATATATATATATATATATTAATGTACACGCAGGAAAAGTGGAATTATTCTTTCTTTTATTTTACAAATACTCTTTGGGAGGTATGCCCGAAAATTTTTATACATGTGTCCTTAGGGAATAAAAAAGAGTATTTTCCATTTTAGATAGTTGATTATCATCTTAATGAACACATGTAGTTAATTTGCTTTATAATATTTAAGATTTTTATTTACTTTCTTCCTAATCTTTTAATTGCATTTTGTATCTTATGTTCGTAAAGAGAATACAAAATTTTAAAATTAGTTAACATTGAAAAATTACCAGATGTATCTTCCACAAGGACATATTATCTATACGAGGTTATCAAAGAAATTATTTTCGTAAAAGTTGTATGAAAATATTTATATAATAGAGCTTTTTTGTAACTCCCAAAAGTTGAAACAGCTTATATACTTTTATTTAAATAAATCAATAAAATATAAAAGCTTTGTCAAAAATAATATTTTATCGAAAAAATCTAAATTTACAAATTTTTGATATTTTACTTTTGAAATATTTATCATTTACTTTGGAATCTCTAATATACTCTTTGAAATATTTATTTAAGTTTATAATTTTATACAATACCAAACAATGATGTGATTTTAATAATATATCGTTATATATAAGACACTTATAAGTTATTCGGAAAGAAATTAAATGTTTTTCAAACCTAAATAGAAACCATCGAAACTGGGAATAGGATTAAATAATATTAGACGTTTAATAGAGTGCTATGATTCAGGGAGTAAATTTTTAAGAAACAAAGTTGCTTCTTACTTTTTAAATTCCATTAAAGAAAGATAATCAGTAACTTTCTGTTAGCTAAGCACTTAGAAGTATAAAAAGCTTTCATACTTCATGATATAAAAACGCCGTTTCCATTAAATTTTAAATTTAGAAAAGGAAGCAAAAATATTTTAGCGTAAAAAATAGTATGTATTTTAAAATCTCTTCAATTTTAAGTAATCTTGCTATGTAAAGATAATCCTTTTCGACGCTCAGTTTATTCCTTGAAGTTAAAAAACTAATTTTGGCAGATTTTTCAGGTATTCGTAAAATATATTACAGAGTAACAAAGTTATAAAATACATAAGACTTCAACAGATATTAGTACCTCAAAGAAGAACATTTTTTAAAACATAATCTTACCTTTCGACAGTATCAAAAACGTGTTATATAATAATAGAAGTTTATAAGAGAAAAGAATGTTTTTATTAAAGAAAGAAATATATTAATTGGAAAACGTGGTTTAAAAATTTTCAGCATTTATAATGCATCATACAATTTTAGATCCACAGAGACAAAAACTTTTGTATTACTTCCTAAAGTATGTAATCGGATACCTGAAGAGGGACGTTGAAATTAGTCTATAGTTATCTGCTAGTAATAAATATTTAGTGAGACGTAATTATGCAGCACATTTCGATTTTAACGAGTAACTCACAAGTTTGAACAAGATAAAACTTCCTTAAAAAGGATTTTCTTTACGTAACACAGCATGTTCTCACTTTGACCGAGACATCTCGACCACTTGTCGCTGAAAGACACTTAATCAATTGTCAGTAAGTTGCTCCATTGTTGCAGATGTATGACAATCTTCTTCATTAATTCGTCAATATCTGCTTCACCATAGGAAAATTAAAAGACCTTTTTATACGATCCCTTACCACAAAGTTTTTTATCAATACATTCCAAATGCATGTTACCTTATCGCATTTCATAGAGTTAATACACATTGAGTCCTATAATTGAAAGAGTCATATTACTAACAATTGAGAATAATTGTTAAGAATTACATTTGAGAATAATTGTTGGTTATCTTGACATCAATAGTTGCATCAGTGAAATATTGAATCACGAAATCGTTGTTTTCTTTGAAATTATTCTTAGGAGTTATTTTAAACTGGATAAGGACAACACACATATATTGAAAAGAATATAAAAAAATATATTCGACACAATGATTACAGATTTTTTTTCACAGCTTCACATTATCTGAATTAGTAAATTATGGAAAATAACATAATATGAAATTATGAACATGAGATCTATATAATGTACATCGAAATTATAGCAAACATATTCTGTTTATTTTACTGGTAACATTAAAAATTTTTAATTTTACCATTAATATTACCATAAAGGAATTTTCTATTTAGTTTTGTTGATTATTTATTTTAAATTTTAAAAATTTATTTGAGCCACATCAGTTTTTTTATTCACAGAATTATTTACTTTTATAACCAGATTTTTTCTTACAGCTTCACTCTTATGAGATCAGACATCAATATCGTTTCATTTATAACATTTGCATTTATTTAATAAAAAGTATAATACTTCTTATATTAATCGATACAGATTGTTTTGCATAAAACTTATAAGGTAAATTTCTCGAAAATCTCCAAATTTTTAAGTAGACTGGTAAATTTATAATTATTCTACTTAGATACCAATGATGGTAATCATCTGATAGTTAACATCACAAATTTATTTAAAACCATCTCCTGATTTTTCGAATTTTGCTTTTAATTTTATGACTATAACCTTTAATTGTAAGCAGAAATAAAATGATAATTTATTAAGTAAATTAATACATTAAATGTATGGATATGTTTAAATAGTTTCTCACAAATCCATGATATATGTTTTTAATAAGAAAAAGCACAATATTTTTGTATGTAAAATGTTTATGCGTATCAATATAATAAAATTGGTAGCTTTTATGATGTGAAAATCTATGGCATTTAAAAGTAATTTTTATTATAATTATTTATTTATTTTTTGTTATTATATAAAAGTTTAAAAGAAAGTTATAAGATAAATGCAAATGTAATAAATGGATATTTTCCATTTCATATCATTGATTCTGTCAAGTA
Organism: Latrodectus elegans; assembly: GCA_030067965.1. Classification (NCBI taxonomy): domain Eukaryota; kingdom Metazoa; phylum Arthropoda; class Arachnida; order Araneae; family Theridiidae; genus Latrodectus; species Latrodectus elegans. The sequence continues at coordinate 109,268,528 of CM057810.1, forward strand.
AGTAAAAATATTGAAAAAGAATGACAATTGTGACATCTGGTCAGTTGTGATAGTTATGCTTACATGTACAGATAAGGCCAATAACTTTAAAAAATATATAAAAACATGAAGAAATTTAAAGAATTTTTGTAATTTACTTTTATACATCTTCGAAAGAGCGAGCATGGCTTGTCCAAATGTCATAAATAACACCTCTTTTAAACATTCTTTGGTTGATGAAGAGAAAAACCTTTATGAACTTGTCAGGCTAGTTTCTTAACTATTTTATTTTGAATATTGTCATACTTTTATCTTTTTTAGTAGTTTCTTAAAATGGTTTTTCTAGTAAGGAAAGAAATTCAGCTCCTTAAATCATGGCATTATTAATAAATATGTAAGTGGGGGAATATAAAGACCAAAAAATTAATTCTCAAAAATGTCTTCAAAACAAATGTTTAATCAATGTTATTTTATTCAAGAATTATCTATGCGTTTATTTAAACTACACACATTTAACCTTTTTCAATAGTTAAAAAGATTAAGAGGTCAGTTTTTACTAATTTTATTGTATTTGCTCGTTTTTTTCGAATAAAGCAGTAATTATCATAATGTTTCATATATTTTAATTATATATTTAAACTTTGATTGTTTGTTTCATTTTCAGAAATTTAAAATCTTTCTAATTTACGTTAGCTTTCACTGAATATATTTTCTATTTACGTTAGCTTTTATATAGAACGTAATAAAATAAAGATTGCTTTGTAAAGATTTTTAAGTAAGATTCAACCAGTTTTACCATTAATTGTTTTAATTAAATTATTAAATTTTACTTAAATCGTTTGAAAATATTTCTTAAATTTCTCAAATATTCAACTGATTGTGTAATCCCTTAAACATTTATAAAATAATTCACAAAATTATGCGTAATTTATTAATTATTTATAATTTATAAAATAATTTATGAAACAATTTTAGAATAAAGTATGAAGTTTAATTTTATAAATATTCTAAAGTGGAACAAATATTTTTGCATTATACTAAAATTATTTAAGTATAGCTTGCTATATTAATTTATTTCAATATTGCATTTGTTGAGAATTTTTTTTTTAATTTTTGAACCAAAAGAAAATTAACTGTATGATATAGGTTACTATTTTCTTTCTGACTCAAATTTAAAAACATGTTTACAATTTAAACTGGCATCTTAAAGAAAATCATCATATGTTAAGCAGAAAATTACACAATCAAAAAGCTTTCAATAGTTTGTTCAGTAAATATCAAACTATCGTGAAAAGTCGAATTAATATCTATAAAAACGCTTATTTGCGCGTATTCCAATAAGTTTCGTAAAACGCAGTTTAAGTGCTACAAATTCGAAAAAGTAGTTATTTATGAAATTTTAAATCAATGCAACAGTAAACTACATTTACCCAGATGAGATAATTTTACGAGGAATGACATAAATTGAATTTCAAAATATTTACAGGAAATATTTTTTTTACTCTCTCACTCTCTCTCTCTCTCTCTCTCTCTCATATAGTTTAATTCATAGCAAACAAACTATCTTAATACTAAAAAAAGTTATTTAAATTTATAATTATCAATATAAAAACAAATATGCATGATATTAATTGAGATATTTTCTTTTATGATTAAAGAGATATTCTTTCTTTATTTTATGTAAATATTTACTTTAAATATTTTATTTGCAAAAGGAAATTAAACTATTTTACCATGAAAACGCTATTTTTAATAATTCACATGAAATATTAAAAGAGAATTTAAAATAAAATTTAAGAGCTCTGTTTTGTAAGTAAAAATAAATATATATTCATTAGACAAATTATAATTTAATTAAGTTTTAATAGGTTTGTAATTAACTCTCTTATAGAAATATATTTTGATCTCTTAATTACAAAAAAATCTTTAAGCAATTTGCGAGGGTGTATTATAATGGGATATAAATCCTGTTTTAACTATCTGGACTACTTTAAATAAAGGAGTTTTAAATTAAAAATTCACATTAATTATAATTTTGTAGTAAAGCAAATTTCATTTTATGATAAACATATTAATGCGATAAATATGAGACTTACACTGAATAAAAAAATTTAATATGAAATTCTCTGAACATTTGCAAAAGACAGCAAGTTTTGGAGGCAATTATAGCTAATGAAGGAGCGTTATCAGCTATTTATTTGATACGCTTTATAATATTCTTAATAAGGATTCTTTTTTTTTTATATTTAAATATAAAACCTACATAACAGGATATTTATCATTAAAGTAATTAATTTTTAATATATAGATATCAAATTAAGAAGTATGTAATATAATACTTCATTTCTTATTCTGAAGGTAAATAAAATAAAAAATAAAAATATAAACCTCTAAAAATATAAATGGCACTGAATAATCATTTATCAATTAATCCAGCTATAAAATAATAAAAATATTAATAAGTTTTCACTACTGAATAAAAAAATATTTATTAATTTTGTTTATAAAATAGTATAATAAATATATTATTAGTTAATTTATAATATTTTTTGAGATGATTTACATATATTCCCAAAGAATATACTTTGTAAAAAATTATACTTCAAATAACACCGTACATACAAAAGAATAAAATATTCAGAAATTCATTATGACAAAAGGAAATAAATGATAACCATTTATTTCATATGAAAGAAAATTGTGATCAAATAGATCAGGAATAATAACTTTTTTTTTGATTCCACGTAAAATTATCACATATAATTTATATCAATTACTAAATATTTAGTAATCCAATGTGGATTACTAAATGTTGTCTATCATTGGTTGGGTTCATATCGAAAACTCTTGGAAAAAAATACCATTGAATAATCATAATTCTGAAGGAAAAATTCTAATGAAAATATTAATGTTGTAATTTCTGCATTTGTCTCACGATATTATGTGCATCTATTTAATCCTTGAATTCAAAAAATTTATAATTTTCATGAATACGGCATATTATTATGTTAAAAAATATGTATAATAAATCAGTCATAAAATTTAGATATAATTGAAGCCAGAGAGGGCTAACAGCAGGAAACAAAATAAATTCTCTTGTTCAGTTCCAATTTACATTGCAGAATGCTTTGACTTTCTGCATTTTGAATTGTTCATGATGAATATCAAGGAGATTACAAAGTTTTCTCCCTTGTGATATACAAATACGACCCAACATTATGAGAAATATTATTGAAAGGGAGCACGTGATAAAAGTTCTAATAATATACAGCACCTTTAATCTAGTAGTTGATAAACTTCGTGGTATAAATCAAGATATTTTAAGAGTTTATTGTATATAATAGGATTATATATATATATATATATATATATATATATATATATATATATATATATATATATATATATATATATATATATATATATATATATATATATATATATATATATATATATATATATATATATATATATATATATGTTTCTGTTTTCCGCAATTACACTGTTGTGAAGGGGTAGTTGGGAGTTCCTCGTATTTCCTTCAATTCATTAAATGAATACGTAATTCAATCCAAATAATTCATTAGGTATGCTTCATTTGGCGGTTGTTCAAAAATGATGCACACCAACAGATTTGAGATGTCATGTTAGCTAATTTTATAGTACAAAATATGCATTTTGAAAGCACGCTGTATCTTAAGGATTAGTTGTCTCATGCTTTCCGAAGTTGAAAGTACGTAATTGATACCGACTTTTGTACTAAAGTATACTGTTATTTATATGAGTGTGAGTTTAGTAAAAATATGAGATCAAAATTTATGTAATAATTTATTTTAGTTTTTGTATATAATATGAATTTCAAATAACACGTCTAATAAAAAATAAAATACGTGTGTTTTTTCTTCGTTGCTTTATGCAAATTATTCTTACAAAATTGAAATATATTATATAGTTTCTCTATTTCTTTTCATGCGATTCATGCATTCATTTTTCATGAATGTCTCATATGATGCATGAATCGGAAACACTAACTGTTTATCAATAAACTGAGATTATAACAATGTTATTGATTCAAAAAATGATTATAATAACTATGAATGATATTAAGTTAGGAGTTTACGCAACTCGAATTACATTTCCTATTCATTTCATTTTACATTTATACATTCATTATAAGAGAATAAGTATATGAAATCTTGTCAATTTTTATATATTTGCAGTATTTATACTTAAGAAATGCTGAAAGAGTATCAGCAGTAAACTTAGTGCATACTGTTGTATATAAATGTATAGTAATTCATAATAATTATATACAGCTCACACTAAAAGATAGCTTAGAACAACCTTGTTTTTATTGACAGGAAACTTCATAGTTATTTATTATGTTATCACACCACTTTTTTTAAGAAAAGAAAAAATTGATCTATAACTCGCATCATTTGAGTCACAGATGATTAAAGAAAGTTTGATAATAAGGTAAATTTTCATTTTCTGTTTAATTAAATATGATAGCTTAATCTATAATATCTTACATTTATTGAACTACTATTACACATTTTGTGAATTTCACATAACTGCATAATTATGGAATTAATAAATCCAAAATGATAAAGAGCGAGCAAAATTTATTTTATTTATAGTTTATTTTTTTCTATAGACAAATTAACATATTTCATTGTATAGGGAATATTTATAACAATTTTGAGGCAGCGAAAAATGTTCTCCATTGAATTAAAAGACATAATCCTTAAAACAAAATGTTTTTAACTAATAAATACCAGATTTTAAATTAAAGGGATGTAAAAATTTATGTGAAATGTTAGGAAATAGAATATTATTCAGTTTCAACATAATCTTTTTTCAGAATTCTTTTTTGTTGCAAATTATTATTTTTCAATAATCTAATCATATAAAATTTTACATCAATCATTATAAGTTGCGAATTTTCATGTTCTTATCATATTTTCTTTATTTAGTTGTTGTAGTTATAAGTTTCTTAAAATTATTTACTTTAATTTAGGGCATTCAATTAATGAATACTTTTATTTAATTATATGCACTATACTTGCATTTTTAATAGATTCTTATATTTCAATTTATGTGTGTGATGTTAGTTTTCAAAACATTTAATGTTATCAATATTAAACAGCATTAAATATCGGGTTTTTATCAGAACAAAAATTCAATTAATTTTTGAAGATTTTTTGTTTTAAGTTTTGTTTAATATCTCTTGTCTTTCCACATGATTTTAGTTTATATGTTTTCAAATGTTTTTATGTGTTTAGCTGTCATTCGAATTAGTTAAAATAATGTTAACTATGTTTGTTAACTATGCTAATTAACTTATGTTTGTTGTGCATTCCATGAATTTTAAAACGTTTTAACAAAACTCTCTTAACATTCATAATCTATTTTATTTCATTGGCACATCATTATTTATCCTAGTTTAGTATTTCATAGTTTTTTTAATTCTCTTGGGTTTAAATATCTTGAATATAAATAAGTTTAACTTAGGAATTTTAAGTTTCGTTTTTTAAGAAAAAAGGCTTTATAATCTTTAAAGTCAACGCATGATCGTTTTCACAATGATTTTAAGGAAAATAAGTATATAAGCCTCTTTTTCCTAGAATTCCACACATTTTCTGCAAAGCTAGCAAAACTTTATTTTTTAAAGAAATTCCAAGTCTTAAAAATCTCTGTAAAGTTTCTTTATACTTGTTAAAAAATAACAAAAATACAGAATATTTCTTATTGTGTTTTGCAGATTCTTTTTCAAAGATTAATTTTTCATTCTCAATTGAAGTTTTTTTTCCATTTTATATAAATATAATTTCATATTAATTTATTTATCTAATATGTTAAAAGCTTTTTATTTAAATTATGGAAGTTTTAAAAGTTTCTTTTGTCTCACAGTCTTTTCGATATACTTTTTTTTAAATTATCAAGAATCTATTCTTTGCTATTTCCTATTAATGGAAATTCCAAACTTTTAATATTTTTTTCATCTGCTTGATTTAGAATCTTATTTTTCTTAATTTAAATTGATTAACACACTGGTTTCTTCAACTGCAAAACATAAAGAGAGAGAATCAGTATTAATATACTCCCCTCTTCAAGCGAAAATTTCCAAATTGAGTTGTTCAAATGTAACAAAATTTGATGCCGCACAAATGAGCTTAAACTTTTAAGCAGTTTTTCCCTCTTTCTGTGTTCTTATGTACGTTGAAGTAAGAAACTTTATTCCTCTCTATGCTTTTTACGTGTTGGAAGAACAGAGATTAAATTCGACACCGTTGTTCTTTCGCAATAAACTTAGATAAGAATGTGTCTTCTATTATTGTTCCCAAAACGTCTAGAGTGGATAACCCAAATGCTTAAAAATTGCAAACAAATGTGATTAAATTTCTTTATTGACTTTGTTATGCATTGCATAAATTAATTAACTGTTTGACAGTATTTATATTCTTTTTATGTTTTGTTAGCATAATTGTAAGTAGACATTTTCAAATACTATAATATTTATGAATGATTTATCCTAAGACTACTCACATTTTTACAAGACTATAAATATAAATTATCAATTCTTGCATGACTAGATACTTTTGATTTATGTTCCAGTAATTAAAGAAATTTTTCAATTAAATATATATATTTTGACTTAATATTGAAATTAATAGTAAATAATAATGGTAGTATAATTTGATGAAAGAAACGATTCTACACAATATAAGAATCGAAACATTATAATTAAAAATATTTTTCTTGTGTACAAAAATGAATTCTCTTTTCATAGAAGTGTTAGCACTTGAAGCCATATTTTAAATTAATTTCGTAAACTATTCCTGCAAAAAGAATAAAGTTAACTTTCGAATAATGTGTATTTGAAAATATATGCTTTAATTTAAAATCAGTTTATTTCCTAAAAATTATATTTAATTTCATAAAATTAGAAAGTAAAATTTGTTACTTTACAATTTCTTATATATTTAGTTTCTTTAACTTAAATCTAAAAATGTTAGTGTTTCACTGAAAAAAATCAAGTCTGTTTCTTAAATAGCAATTTCATGTTTATTTAAAGAAATACAAACATATTTTGAATATATTATGCAGTTAGTATAAATTATGGATGGATAATTTTTTCGTTTATTTTATTTCCATATCTTTTTCAACTTATTACTTTTACCATATACAAAAGAGGAAATTATTTTTACACTACCTGAATATGGTTTTTTAAATTATTTTTGAAAAAATACTTTAATAAAAGTAATTTTGAAAGGTTTAAAAGAAAGAAATTTGTGAAATAATTTTTCTTACTCTTTATTATCAGATCTATTTATGAATAAAATAAATTTTTATTGAACAGTTTGCAGGTAATATTTCTTATAAATTTTATTGTTGTCACAGAATTGTAATAAAAAGATTACTCAAAAAAAAAAAAAAGAACTTAACATTTAAATATATTACATAAATATTTTTTAACATTTCGCATATCTGGACTCTAAGTAAATTTTATTATAATATTTGTTTCTTTTACTAGAAATAATTACATTTTGCAGGTATTTGTATGTAAGTATTATAAATTATTTTATGATTTGTAAACGAAATTTGAATTCATGATTTTTGTTAATAACATTGAAGCATCGATTTTTAGGAATATTATTTTATTTTTAATTATCCTTAACATAGGAAACAGAATTATTTAATTCAAAGTTCTTGAAAAAGGTCAAAGTATTACTGTTAGTCAATTAAAATGTTAAAAAATTTGTTTTCTATAATTTTATATTAAGAAATTCATATTATTAGGCTCAATGCTGGAGAGAAGCCGATTTGTTAACAGTTAACTTTAAGTGCCTTTCTTTACATTCATGCCAACTTTTCAGCATTTTTTAAAAATTAATTTTAATTTATTTTTCCTTGTTTTTAGATAAATGATATTGTAAAATAATGAACTTAGCAAACATTTCAATTAAATATAGCATACTTTTTGCATCATTCTTTACTTTCAGGCACATTTTAGTAAAATTTTAATAAAACCGCTAACTTTCTGCAGAAACCAGCAAATGAATTTAAAGACAATTTTCTTAAAACTTTGTCGTTAAAAAAACGTGTCGAAACTTCCCGTTAACCGGGTATCTCAAGAATAATAAAGATATTTGTATGAAACATTTAATAATCTATGGAAAGAAGCTAAAACTTCAATATATATGAAGATCGTTAGCATTATCTTTTTCATTACTCAATGTATGTATAGATATTTTTCATTATACATACATTCAATTTTTGAAATTAAATTTCAGCATAAATTCGTAAAATAACCATATTCATGCAATATTTAACCACATTTACTTTATAACTCAATATTTTTCCTAGATTTTGCTTCGTTTCAATGAACATTTTCACATAAATTTTATAAACTAATTAAATGATATTGATGAATTAGACTTTTCTGCATAGTGTTAGCCATTTCATTAAAATAGTGACTGTGTTACCACTCTTTTCAAACAAATAACGGCCTCATACTTGTGAATATAAAATAACATATCACAGAAAAACATAAATTTAAAAATGGTATAAAGATGTAAAATCTCACTTTTCTCTAATACTTTCAGTTCGAAAAATGAAACTTTTTCTTTCATTTTTCAAAAATTGAAGCATTTAAAAATTCCTGTAACTTAATCTCTATTTGACATGCAGAAAAAGAAAAACTGCTTTGGAAAGCGAAAATTCTAAATATAAAAAAATCATACTGAAAAACTTTGATACATGTAGTCACGAAAATAATTTTTTCAATGCTGATGGATAACTTAAATATTCTTACAAAATTAGTTATGACTGGCATTTTAAATTTAAATTTTTATTTTTATAGATTTATTTCCGATATACATTGTAAATATTACTGAAACATTTTGCAGTAAATTCAATTATTAAAATTGCAGTAATTTAAAATTACAATTTTAATATTAAAACTATACGCTTTCTCTTCATTATTTGGCAATTTTTTGTTCATGACTTTAAAGCCATTGGTTCATAATAATTAATGATATAAATTCAAAATTATAGCTTCCTTATCTGAGTACAAAAGTAATAATTGAATTATTTGTATTGAGAAACAAATAATTCCAATTATTACTTTTGTGCTTGAATTATTCTCAAATACGTCAGAACAAATATTTTATTTAATACAAACTTATTTCTGAATGATATTAATTAGTTGCAAACAATTTATGAGTTTTATATTAAAAAATGTAATCAATACCGCCAATACATCTACATATATATATATATATATATATATATATATATATATATATATATATATATATATATACAATTATTTACAACTTTAATATTCTACTAAAAATGATATGCATTTTAAAAAAAAGAATAGTGTTAAGAAAGCTTCGTGCTAGGATTGAAAAAATTCTCTCTGATTATACACTACTGGCCATTAAAATTGCTACACCAAGAAGGTGACATACTACAGACGTGAAATTTATACGAAAGGAAGAAGATGCTGTGATATGCAAATGATTAGCTTTTCAGCGCATTCAGACAAAGCAGGCGCCTGTAGCGACACCTACATTGTGTTTAAATGAGGAAATTGTTTAGCCGGTTCCTCATACACAAATTGCATTTGAACGTCTTTGCCTGGTGAAAAGTTGTTGTGATGCCTCGTGTAAGAAGGAGAAATGCGTACCAGCATGTTTCTGACTTTGATAAAGGTCGAATTGAAGCGTACGAGGATTGCGGTTTATCTTAGCGCAGTATTGCTGCTCGCGTCGGTCGAGATCCAATGACTGTTCGCAGATTATGGAATCGATGGGTTGAGGACGGTAATACAGAACGCCATGCGGGATCTCAACGGCCACCTATCACTAGCAGCCGAGAAGACAGGCATATTATCAGCATGGCCGTAATAGATCGTGCAACCACGTCACGAGCCGTGAGTCAAGAAACGGGGTCTTTTGGAAGACAACAAGTGTCGGCACGAACAGTTGGATGACGTTTGCAGCAGCATGGACTCTCAGCTCGGAGACCATGGTTGCGGCTTCCCTTGACGATGCGTCATAGACAAGAGCGCCTTCAATGGTGTGATCAACGACGAACCTGGTCCCACGAATAGCGAGACGTCATCTTTTCAGATGAATCCAGGTTCTGTGTACAGCATCATGATGGTCGCATCCGTGTTTGGCGGCATCGTGATGAACGCACACTGGCCGCGTGCATTCGTCCTCATCATACTAGCTCATCACCTGGCGTGATGGTATGGGGTACCATTGGATACACGTCTCGGTCACCTCATATTCGCATTGACTGTGCTTTGAACAGTGCACGTTACATTTCTGGTGTGTTACGACCCGTGGCTCTACCCTTTATTCGAGCCCTGCGAAACCCTACGTTTCAGCAGGATAATGCCCGACCGCATGTTGCCGGTATTGTACGTACCTTTCTTGATACGGAACATGTTCGGCTGATGCCCTGGCCAGCACGTTCTCCAGATCCTTCACCAATAGAAAATGTCTGGTCAATGGTTGCCGAGCGACTAGCTCGTCACCAAACGCCAGTCACTACGGTTGATGAACTGTGGCATCATGTTGAAGCTGCATGGGCATCTGTACCTGTACATTCAATCCAATCTCTGTTTGATTCAATGCCCAGGCGTATAACTGCTGTTATTACTGCCTGAGGTGGTTGTTCTGGGTACTGATTTCCCAGGATATATCCAGCCAAATATTTTTTGAAAATTTAATCATTTGTTATTTCTAGTATAATATATTTGCCCAATAAATATCATTTTGTTATCTGCATTTCTTCCTGGTGTAGCAATTTTAATAGCCAGTAGTGTATATGTATATATATATATATATATATATATATATATATATATATATATATATATATATATATATATATATATATATATATATATCTGTGCAGTGTTTCTAGAAAATGAAGTATAATACAGAATAATAATACTAAGCACAATATATTCTTGTTTAAGTTAATAGTTCTAAGACAAATATATACTAAATAAATTTGTCAATTATTAAATTTTATAACTTTTGTTTTACAAATTTTTCAATACTCCGTTATACTTTACATTAAATAATATTCAATTGAAATATTAAAGAAAATCTCTTTCTTTTATACGATATTAAACTAATTTCTCATTTATTATCTTGCAAACTGTTTTGTTGATGTTGATAAAGAGCTTATCATATCAAAAATATCTTAAATGCGTGTAAACAACAAAAATTTACAATCAATAAATGAGTTTTAAAAGGAATGTGAAAAAAAGAATGACAAAAAACAAACACATGATAAAGAAAAACCAAGAAAGTCTTTTAATTACGAGTCACTAATATCATTACGAGACATTTCACTCTTAAAACATCAAACTATGTCTTTGTAGTTGAAGTTTAACATTTTATGTAAAATGTATCCTTTATGGCATATCAGAGAACAGCTTAAAGAATTTACTTCTTCTCTAAAGTTTTCTGAGAACCAGTCCAGAAATTTAAATGAAATAATAATCCCCTTGAAGTGCTAATGCAAAATGCTCAGCAAAAGCATTATATCAATAATGAGAAAGAAGTTTTTCCATATCAAAGCACTTTCATCTTCCAAGTTGAAATATAAATTTGAAATATATGACCACGTTTATTACAAAATTCGTAGAATTTAGTGCTTTCCTTAAACTTTTTTTTGTTCTCTGCATTTTCAAGAAAATTTAAAATATTTTCCACGTTTTCTCAGTTATTTAATTTTTTCAGAAAACTAAATATCTGTGTCAAAGTCCTTGTTTGTAAGCAAACTGAATGTTGTGTTTAAAAGCGCTTATCGTCTTAGATAAAAGAAGTTATGTCGCTTGAGAGAAACTGTCTAAACTTTATTTTCCTAAATAAAGAGAAGGACAAGAAATAATAATGTTTTTTAATAATCTCGTTACGATTTACTTTTAAGATATAGTAAAAAATAAAATTATGACATCTTATCAGAAAAGAACATAATAATGCTGCTAATAAATAAAAGAGTTTAAGTTTGTGTTATTTTATACAGAAAAATCTTGAAAGAAAATACGAATATTTTAAAGTATATCTTTTTACATACATTTAATGATTGAGAAATATCCATGCAAAATAAAGATTTTAAATTTAATATTATTAACTTAAATTAACAATGACAGAGAATTGTACTTTTTAAATTAAATTTTGTAAGTATTCAAAGATATTCTACTTGTAAAATGGTAAGTATTCTAAATAAAATGTAAAATCACTAGTATATTTGTAAAATGTATTGAATTTCCAACATATATTTTGGTTTAAATAAAGGAACTATACGATTATGAATGGTCTGCTTATCTTTCTTTTGTTGATATTAAATTTTAGATATAATTATTAATTAATAGACACGAAAGATACGAATTATCTTAAAAATAAGCGAGTTAAATGAAAGTCAACTTAAAGAAAAGTTTTCATATACATGCATATAAAGAAAAGTTATATTCATACATAAAAAGAAAAGTTTTCATATGTGCGTTTAACAACACTATTTGGATAAAATACTTATATTGCTAAATGAAATAAATTTTACATTTTTCCAATTTTCATAAAATTACTTGAATTTATTGAGACATTTGACAAAAAGATGAACCTAGTTAAATTATGATAACTATTATATTACCAATTTTAATTTTTAAAATTAAAGAAGTTAAAAGTAAATTTAAATTAACCTACATTTTCTATAACGTGGAGACCATTTTATTCATGGATATAAAAATAGAATTCTTTTTTAACGAATATATAGTTTATTATAGTATTTATAGTTTATTATAATACATATAGGATTTTTCGCTAAATAAAAAAGTGCATTGCATTTTAACAAAAAGTTCATTAATAGAAATGCCCAAAATCAATTACAAGAAGATTATAAGATAAAATAATTGATATTTGTATTGTGATGGAGATACGATGGATTTTGACGGATAGGAGACAATCGAATAGAAAATCAACTTTCTACATAGAATAAAATATTAATTTTACATTGAAATGTATAATGACATTTAAACATTTAATATGCAGACAATTTAGAATGTGAGATTCACATAACGTTAAGATTCTTATTGTTCAATGCATGAGCTTGATTTCACACACACATACTCACGCACGCACAAACACACACAAGCGTGATGCACACTTAAAGCGTTTTTTATTTTCCTTTTTTGATTTTTAAATATTTACTATCTGGCTGGAAAAATAGAAATCATTAACAAATATTTTCTAAGCTGGAACCACATTACGAAAAATGGATTCAAAGCATTATAAAATGAAATTCTAATTTCTTTGCAAAGAGGAAAGTCAAAGATAGGGAAAAAAACTGAATATAATTTTTCCATTAAAGAAAATTCCTTTTTTATTAAAAAATTATTTGTTATGTTTGAATTAATATAATTTGTCTTTGTGAAATTTTTTTAAATAATATTACACATAATCCCTTTATGAAAGAATTTTTTCAGGTATTACTTATGTAATTTAGTGAAAAATGTTTAACAACATTGTTACGCCATACTAAAGAATGTCTTTGAAAAATTATGTATGATACATTTCTGTAAGCATTATTGAGAAATATGAAAAATATGAATAGTGAAATATATTAACATCAACTATTATAGGACTGATTATTGTATGCAAATTAAATTTAGTAAATAAATATTGATAAATCAGTATTGGCTGATAATAAATTAAATATTTTCTGAATCCATGGGAAGTAAGCTTAATGTTTAAATTCATTTATTTTTTACAATAACTGGAAATAATTATTTTTAATTGGTAAAATAAGTTGAAAAAATCATATTTTTTAAATTTTCTCCTAGAACTTAAATAAGATATTTAAAACGATATAAAAATATTTTTTTAAGATAATTGTATTACAATATTTAATATCCTAACTCAAATTGAAGTGTTAGCACATTAATGGGGAAAAATTCATGTAATTAATAAAAGTAATGTTACTCAATTTTAGTTTCACAAAAATTTTAGTTTTTACTTATAAATTATTTATTAAAAGTACTTAATATACATGTTAGCTAATTTATAAATATTTGAAGGGACTTCATATTTAAATTATGTGAAGTACAGATTTATAAGAAATAAATAGTTATTAATATGTCATTCCGTCATTTATTATTAAAATTTATTTTATAAATTTCCAAAATGCAGAATCAAGCTACGAATTAGAATTAATGTATGAGTGTTTTCAAAATAAATAATGAACCATGCCTGAACCGGGATTCGACCCCAGGACCTTCTATCCGAAGTCAGGCATGCTGCTCACTAGACAAGTTGGTTTGATGAATATACACATACATATATATACATATATATATATATATATATATACATATATATATATATATATATATATATATATATATATATATATATATATATATATATATATATATATATATATATATATATATATATATATATATATATATATATATATATATATATATATATATATATATATATTTGTGCGTGTTCTACAATCCTTTATGGTTTATAATAGTCTAACAAGTGTGTTAGGTTTATAAACATTGTGCTTTCAAAAATCAAGAGTAATTATTTCTTACTTTGCAATATAATATGATTTCGCTTACGTAATGGGGTAACATAAAACTTTAAAAATAATTCAAATTTTAATATTAGAAATGCCATATTATTAGGGTTTAGCTTATTTTTGCTGAAACTCGCAACATTTTGATAAAATTATATTTAGCTTAATTTCACAGAAATGTAAACATTTTTATATAACAGATTTGGTGTGATTTTTTCAATTATAATTGAACATTCATGATTGTTCTCTGCAATTAAGTAATTTGATTCTTTGAAACATTAATCCTGACATCCTTTGCATCAATTTGAAGCTTAAGACAACAAATAATTATTTTTAATATTTGCTGTTTTTAATCTTTTTTACATTAAGTTGATGAAATTATATCTTTGAAGCACAATTTCAAATATGAATTACTCATTCTTTTCAGTATTTATTAATGCAGTTGACATTTTCTTTTACGAACATCTAATTTACAGCATTCCTATATTTACGAACTAGTGATTAGTCTCTAATTTTACACCATAGAAATAATAATAGTTTTGGCTACTATTTAAAAATTAAAATTTTGAATATCTTTTTTATAAACTTTTATTGATGAAAAAGTCTACCATATATATTTATTTTCCATTTCTTATGATCTGATATTTTTTTCAGTTGATTTCATTTAACACTCAGAGGCAATCCAGATATTGTTGAAACAACAGTAGGAGTCATGGGGATATCAAAAATTTTATGGAAAAAAACTGTTGTACTAAATTTTATATTTCTCTGTTTCTAGTTAGTAAGAGCACAGAAAGAGGAAGAACTTCTCTCCTCCTTGTACATTAGAATATTGAAAAGGAAAAAAAATTAAAATAAAAGATTGTGCTCTCTTGTTCTCTAGTTTGTTTTATTTCAATTGAACAACTTAATTTATGAAGTTTCATTTATTGTGAAAGACTGAGTCGATTCCGTTGAGGATTCTTTGAAGTTGAAGAAACTAGAACATGTTTATCAATTGAAGTGGAAAAAATTCTGGAAGTAGACAAAAATATGAAAAAAGTCAAATATTTTCAAAATATTTGGAATTTTAAAGAACAGCCTCTTCATAATTTAAAAAATTCCAAAAAAAATCATTTAAAAAAGAAAACGTAAGGGTAGAATTGTTCCCTCCGTAAAATGTTAA
Organism: Latrodectus elegans; assembly: GCA_030067965.1. NCBI lineage: Eukaryota > Metazoa > Arthropoda > Arachnida > Araneae > Theridiidae > Latrodectus > Latrodectus elegans. The sequence goes on from CM057810.1 coordinate 109,284,291, forward strand.
ATAATCGTTGGTCTTAAATTGGAAAAATCACTGTTTGCTTGGCTGAAAAAAATAACGATTATTTCTTATGATATGTTATTGTTATCAAAGAGAAATCGTGAAAATATTCTATGAAACTACAAAAATAGATTTTAAAATATTAGATGTCTGGTTTCAAAAATTTAAAACCTGCTTTATTTGATATTTTGTGCATGATAAATTACAAATGCTAAAATTAAATTAAGTGTTATTTTTAATTAGGAATTTTATTTTATTCATATGTTTTCCATAGTACATTCTAAACCATCTTTTCTAATAGTATTTTGTTCATAGAGAAAAATTAGTTTGGTAAAAAAAATCGGATCTTGATAATCAAATACATAATTTTCGATTTCACGAACTGTTTTACCGGTGACTACGACTTCGCAAAAACAAGCGTCTATTGCATTACCTAAATTCATAAACGTCTCGTGTGATAGATTCAAGAATAAAGAATATTTTCTTTGTAGGAATCCATTGGAATTCCTAGCATTTTTCAACCAATAAACAAGAAATAGTTTAAGAAATAAAACGTTTTTATGTTTAGTCTTGTTAAAATAATATGCAGATAAAGTTATATAAAATATGCTAATTAATTTTATAGAAATATTATATAAGGTTAATTTAATTTTAATTTAAGTTGTTCCTGATGAAATTTAAATCGAATTATATGATGTTTCAAATTAAAAATTCGCAATATATAAAAACTTTAATTAAAATATTTATAAATGAAATACGAAATACATTATTCTATATATATTTCACATTATATGGAATAAGATGCAACACAAACAATCAATATTCAATGCCAAAAAATTAACGAAAATATAAAAGTAATATAAGTATAAATAAAATACTATTTTTTAAATTAACCTATAACACCATATTTTTTTTTTGTTTCAACACTCAGCTGTTTTTAATATTTCGATAAATACTCTTTGTTTTACTACATTCCTGCATTGAATATATACTTTTTATATATTTTTCCTTCGTATTAATATGAAAAGAATAAGTCACTACTTCCTCCGATAAAACTGTTCTACATTATTCATGCATTACTTATATCTTCTTTCCAGAAAATTGTTTGAGAAGTATCTAGCGATATATTCATAGAATAATTTACCAAAGTTGAAGCGAGGAAAGAAAACTAAATTAATGAAATGATTGTATTAATTGAAAGTTATAAAAATATACTTTATAGTATTAAATTCAATATTAATTCGTTAAAATATTTAAAAGCAAATTTAAAAGTTACAAAATATGAACAAACTTAATTGAAATATCACTTTATTTTGTTGGGACTTGCTTTTTATAATTAATGCAGTATAATAAATTGCTGCAATAATTATAAAATATATATATATATTTATATATATATATATATATATATATATATATATATATATATATATATATATATATATATATATATATATATATATATATATATATATATATATATATATATATATATATATATATATATATGTATATATGTTAATTTGAACATCTCTAATTAATTAAAAATACAGTAATACAGTAATACAACTGATCTATAACAATGGTATGAAATTTTATATAACGCTATTTGCACCTAAATACTAATTTATTGAAAGGAAACGAGACATCCTCATCTTTTATTACATTATGAATCATGAGTTAGCTTATAAATGTTTAATAGTTTCTTTTCGTTAAGACTATTTGCGTTTTGCAACTGAATAATTTTGTTATTTAAAAAAATTATTGCACTGAATAATAATAAACTGTTGACTTACATAAAATGAATTAAAAAGCTCGTAACTCAAACAACGCAAATTCCTGCCCGTTAGTCTTTAAGCAAAAAGCTCCGAACTGCTCTCTCTACATTTATGAGTCTTAATTCTGCTGATTTTACAAGAAAGATATTATTCATAGTAAAACATTACTTTAAAGGTCTAGTGAAATAGAGATAATTTTCTTTGTTGATATGTCACTCAACGAATTGAATATTACACTATTTCTAAGCAAAAGTTCGTTTATTTTTTTTAATACAATTTCAGTGATATGAAACATTAACTAGCTATTTTCAGTATGAAACAGAAAATTATGATTTTCTTGCAATCGTTAACAAATATGCGGCGAGAACTAAGAGACTACTCCTGGTCATCTAATTTTTTAAACTACATGCTTTTGTACATATATATATATATATATATGTTTCATATCACTGTAAAATTATGTACATTTTACAGTTTATTGGCACATATTGGGTGGTATCAGCAATTTGTAAACTGCATTTCTGATCTAAAAGGAAATCGGTGAACTCGAGAATTACAACTAGGATTTGCAAAATTAATGATTCCTTTCGCAGCATTTTTACTTCTTTAAGCAATGTAGTATGTGATCTAAGATTTGGAATGGACGATTAAAAATACCTCTTTTGAAGGTGAAACGTGCAGGATTCTATCCGCAATTTAAACTGAATTTTGAAGTGTTAGAAGAGATATGAATGCTAAAATATTTTACTCATTGCAAAGCAACTGTTGTAAAAATAGTTCTTAAAAAATATACCCGCAACATATGGCTTTTCTGCCCGTTTCTGCATCACGTATAAAACTTCAGGTAGCTTCAATCGTACATCTTTTTCCATCTGGCAAAAGTCTAATTTGTTTCAATCAATTTTCATTTCGCCGTATGGATCAGCTTTATTAGGTAAAATAATATTATCACACACAGAGATATTTTAACAATTAAAAGAAAATGAGCTATACAAATGTTACATTTAGTTTTTGATTCTGTAATTATTTTAAGAAAATTTAATTTGGAAAATAGAATCTCACATTGTACATACCACAGAAAAAAGCATTATAGTTATTATATATATATATATATATATATATATATATATATATATATATATATATATATATATATATATATATATATATATATATACAGAGGGTATTTGTAGAACGATTTTAATAACAAATTAAAAAAAGTAAATGTTTAAAGAAAATTTTGGCAACAGCTTATTACTTGAAATGAAAAATATCGTCTGCTACTTTTAAATTTATTCTTCTTTCTAAATGTCACATGTAAACATGATGTGAACTGAAGGATACATTTTGGCGCTTTCCGAAAATAAACGTTCTTATTCCAGAATTCAAAAACGTTGTGAAACCATGGCATTAAAATTTCTAAGTGCAAAATAAGCAATATTATAAATCGGACAGGTAAAAACTATCATTCATTCTTTCTACATGGAAAGAAGGCTCCAAACGAATATCCGTAAAAGGTACGTACTGTTAAAAATGTTTCTAAAGTGAAATCGCTGGTAACAAGAGAAAATCCGCCAACATAGAAATCAATTGCAAAGTCTTAAGATACATCTGTAGCAACAATAAATAAAATAATAATTCAGTATTTACGACTTAAAAACGCTAAAAAACAAATTTTTCACCAGCTTTTGCTGAGACATGTGGCACAACGTAAAACATTTTGTAGAATCCTAAATCTTTTACTATAGAAAATGAGGAGAAAAAAATGCACAAACCCGTTTCCGTCAATGTAAAGAAAGTTTGAGTAAGGCGTATGATTGTCACAGGTTTCTCCTACAATGGGAAATTAAAAATAAGAAGAGTAGAAAAAAATGTTAAAATCAACTCATCGTACTATCAGGAGAATGTTTTATGCCCAGTATTTACAAAAGAAATTCCACTTATTTATCCCAAAGACCTTCAAAGAGAGAAACTTCATCAAGACAAAGATACAATTTATACTTCGAAAACTACCACTGATTTCCTTGAAAAAATGAGGACTAATACAGGTATTGCATGTATACATTTTCAACATATTCCTGCGAAGATTCCTGACGTTTCACCTATGGACTACTGTGCCTTTGGTCTGTTAAAAATGATTCTTTCTAAACGCAAACCCACCACGATAGATGGACTCTGGTAAGTAGTGGAAGAGGAATGGAAAGAAATACCATTGGAATATAACGAAAAGCTTTTCTATCATGAAAATCACGATGCAGACTTATAATCCAGGAAGAAGGCTATCAGATCGAACATTTAAAAAAATAATCCTTACATTTTAAACATTAATTAAACTGCTACGAAATCGTTCTAAAAATGTGTTAATAATATGTTTATTTTATTTTTTTTTCAACTGTTTATTATTAAAATATGTCATTATGAAAAAATATTCATATAATATTCAAATATATGATAAAAATGATTGAAATGCAATATAAGTTACCAAAAAATTAAGTATTTAAAATAAATGGTAGAAATTTTGATAAATTTTGTGAAAGATCACTATTTATTCATGTTTTGGAAAAAAAGTAGTATAAAAAGTTATATTCGTGTATTCATATAGTATTCAAATACATGATAACAATGATTAAAATGCAATATAAGTTACCAGAAAATTAAGTATTTAAAATAAATGGTAGAAATTTTGATAAATTTTGTGAAAGATCACTATTTATTCATGTTTTGGAAAAAAAAAAGTAGTATAAAAAGTTATATTCATGTAACAGAGAATAAATGTTGCTAACTGCATAAAATTTGAATGATTTAAAAATACATTTTTAGTTTCAGAGAGTTGCCTATTTATACATCATTTATTTTGATAATTAATAATTCTTTAGAATTAATATGACTCTGTCAAAATATCAAGTCACTTATATTCATTTAAAGCAAATATGACGAAAAATCAGTTGCATAAAATGCATAAAATGATTTTAAAAAAATATAATAAAATTTGAATGATTTAAAAATACATACCCATACACGTTAAAAACGTCCATTTCGACCGAAAATGATAAATTAATTTTATTCTTTCGTTAAATAAGGAATTAAAATAGCTTTACAAAACAGGTTTGTTTTTGTCTCTACGTTAATTATAGATTCCGAGATATGAATGATTTCGTAAAGATTAGGAAACCAAAAGTGGACATATTTAAAGCACCGGAAGTGGGTGTTTAATGATGTTAAAAATTAGTTTAAACAGTGTTTAGTTTTCAAATATATTTTTAGGAAGCTTTTAAATATACATAAAATAATTACTGTTCCGGAAATCAATCAGAAAATCAAGCATAAAAATTAATCAATAAATATGAGAATTTCTTTAAAGACATAATATTTTAATCTTTAAATGCGATTTTCTCAGAACTAGATTTTGCCTATAATTTGCATGCTTCAAAAATGATAACTTAAAATATTTTTATAATATTATTATGAAATTTCATGAGCTTGGTCTGTATAATGTTATATAAAAAATGTACTGAAAGGATTTTGATCACTTAAATATTTCCCAAATTATGGCCTGTTATTCGAATAATGGCATAGAAAATGTGGCTAAAATTTCAGTATAGATATTCAAATGGCCGACGTTTAATTGATTGTTAAAAAAATATTTTTTTTTATTTTCTAACAATCGATTAAAATTTTAGTACATGATCTATATAACAACATATAGATTATTTGGTAATAATTATTTTAAAATATGTTTAATAGTTTTTAATGTAGCAGTTTTTTAGTTTTTTTTAAAAAAATGCCTAAAATTGTATAAATATTTAACAGTTCTGAAGAATAATATTGGTATATATCAAATGTTAGTAGCTCAATATTAATGTTTTCTAATGTTAAATAAGAAAAAATGGTTACAATGTATATATGCAGTGTATTTAAAAAAAATGCTTCGAACGTGTTCAGGTACCTTAAATACTTAACATACATTTTTAAAAGCACATAAAATATTTTTAAAAAAGTTGCTTAACAGATTAATATTTTAAAATATAGATTTTCAGTAATTTTTTTTATTTATTTATTTATTTATTTATTTATCTATTTTTTTGAAATAAAATAAATGAAATGTAATAACTTAAGTGGAATACTCATAGTTTTTAACAAGCAAATTTTACATGTTATAAAACTTACATAAACAAAATTCACGTATACTAAAATAATCAGCTGATAAAAGAAAACTAAAAAATCTCTAAATAAAGTTTTTTACTGAATATTTTACATTAAATAATAATTATTGTTCCATGGATTGCATAAGTAATTTTTTAATGAAACATTAAAAAATAAATGGAAGACTATATAGCATGGCATCTAGATTATTCGGAAAAACTGTATTCACATCCAAATAAAATTACTACCTTTAGTTGACTTATTATTTTGCATTATAAATTATGAAATTATTTACTTAGTTTTAAGTGTGATAAATATTATCTTAAAATACTTATTTCTCTTCATAATATATTTAATGCAATTTTTTTATTTATTGAAAAAACTTAAGCTAAAATATTACTTAAAATATTTTTGAATATATGTTTAAATATAAATTAATGTAGTTGTTCATAGTCTGCTAAATCTGAAATTGTTTTCAAGGAATCTTAATAAAAAATAGGTGTATGCTTTGATATGATTCTATTTCAAGCTTTCACCAAGCCTTTGAGATATAAGATAGAAGTTACCAATTTGTTTTCTGGGAAGTCTGAAATTCACCTGGGAACAATGTAGATGCAGATGCAATTTGTTCATAAAAGAATGTTGTTTTTGTTGTTACTAATGACGCCAAGCTCGTTATGCGTTGGCTAGGTATTGCGAGCTTGGTTAATCAATTGGGTGCGTCTTTTTCTTTAATCAAAGCACCACGAAGATGAAAGTAAGACTTTGCTCTTCAAATACACCGATAGATGGCACCACTAGAGGATCCACTCCTTTAATTTTGACACTGATCAGAAGGGAGAGGAAATTTTCTCCAGACGATTGTACCCATGGTAACTGCTCAACGACCGACCACAGTACTTTCGGTTCCAAAGATTTAAGAGCATATATATCGCATGTACTCGTTGGGTCTTTGGTGACATTAGGAATCAAACCCCCGCCCTTCCGAACGGAAAGCCGATACTCTAACCACTAAGCCACCATGGTCTTCATGAAAGTATTGTAGGATTAAATGATTGGGAACGTAAAAATGAGAATATCTTTCAGATACCAAGCTAGAAATCCGTGAAGTAATGCTGAGACCTGCAAATAAGTAGATGGATGATTAGCGGAACTGAGCTACTCTTTGAGAAAAATAACAGTGAAATATCTGATTAGGCTGTGATGACTAATATATTTCACTATTGGCACTACTACAGGGTTAGACATGGTAAACAAACAGATGAATGCTTAATGTAATAGAGCTGCATTTTGAGAAAAAAACTACAGTGAAATGCATTTCTAAATCGAATGAATGTGCTTTTAAATGTAATTGAGAAAATTTAAATGATTACTTAGTCTAAGTTTTTTTCAATAGAATTAAAGAATAATAAGCATTGATTTTATTTTATATTTGCTTTTACATAATACATATTAAGTACTTTTTAATGGTACATTATTTAAAAAGAAAGAGCTGTTGGGTTTCTCCAAAAAGTTAGTTTAAAAATCTTAAAATAATATTTCTTGTTATTATGAAATTCTATTTTATAAACTTTTTTATAATTTTCTCCGCGTTTGTAAATGTGAATGTCTACAGTAATAAGGGGAATTATGTGAAATTCTTATGCACTTCTTTTGAGATTACAATTGATAATATAAAAGTGGGTGAATTAAATGTCCCCATTTTAATTATTTTATATTTAATTTTAATAAACTACTACACAAATTACATAACAAAACGTTTTGAAGGAAACAGAATTTGCCACAGTATATAGAATCATGAATATACAGTGACTTAGTGAGCATAACAATTACGATAGCTTTTTGGCACCCCTCTTGAAAAAAATAGTAGTTCAATATAAATATGAGAGTAAAATGTATTAATTAATAAAAGATATACAATAATATAACGAGAAATAATATATTATAATAAATAGAGTATATCATTTTAATAAGAATACTATATGTACTCATGTCCATAAATTAAGGATAATTCAGAATCACACAGAAATTGAACTCTAAAATAAAAATGTAGAATTATCACACACATCTGGAATAACAATATGCAAATTACATGAAACCACCAGATGGCGCCAATAGTACAACACAATGACGAAGTGTAAGACAGAGGTAAATAAGGAATGCTTGTGAGGAAGTAAAATAGTACAAATTGCATTTCAGTGCAATAACCGCAAACCTATGGCACAATGGAAGCATTTTTATGATATCTTACGTGATAAAATTATTAGCCGTCTGGAATTTGGATGTGCCCAGATAGAAGTATACGAGGAACTTAGAATCGCTTAGAATGTCATCTTCAGGCTTTAGCAACAGTTCCAAGATGAGTAGATGTTACAGCACAGATCACTCCGAGATCACTGCCCAATACCGGTTCTCATTCGGCGTTTTAACGCCGAATGAGGACCGGTATTGGGCAGTTATTGCCAAAAGAAACAGACGGAGCATAGCAACAGACCTGTCTCGTCAGCTTTCTACAGCTACGGGTATGACAGTTTCACGGAACACAGTGTACTGAAGCTTAGGGCACATTGGTCTATATGCTCAAAAAAAACCTGTCAAATGTGTTCCACTTACCACTGTCGCCTACAGTTATCCTGGAGTAGAGAGCATGATTGTGGACACAGCAAAGTGGCCTTGTGTGATGTTTTCCGACAAGTCAAGGTTTATTTTTCAGTCCAATTCTCGCCGAACTTTCATATGAAGAGGACCAGGTACCCGTTTCCACCAAGAGAATACCATTGAACGACACCGTTATAGTAGCAGTTAGTGCAGGATTGCTCATTTGGGGAGGAATTATTTTGTGTTCCTGAACTAACCTGCATGTTCAGAATGTAACCATGACAGGTCACCTCTATCAAGATGTAATTCTAGAAGAACATGTACGTTTGTTTCGGGGAGCCATGGGTGCAGAATTTCTGTTTATGAATGACAGCGTCTGTCATCACCGTGCAAACATTGTTGACAAATGTCTTCAATCGAAGGATATGACTTATGTGGACTGTCCAGCGTTCTCACCGGACATGAATCCAATAGAGCATGAGTGTGACATACTTGGCCGACAAATTGCAACCCATCAACCACTTCCCACGTGTCTACCGGAACTTCGGAGAGCATTTCTTGATGAGTGGTGTAATATTCCCCATTATCAGATCGATAATTTGATACTCAGCATACCTAGGCTTTGAAAGAGCTTTGTAATCCATAGACAAAAGTAAATTTCATTTAATGTTCTAAAGGAAAGGTGGATTAAGTTTCTTTAAAAAATGAAAAATCATTAAAAAATTGCTTTTAAATCTCAATTATGAATTTTAGAGGTAATTAAAAATTACAAAGTTAGTTTGATATAAAGATACAGACTCTTCTAACTTTAAATAAGAATATACAAAAGCAAAATTTCAAGGTAAAATTTTTAATAATAATAAATAAAAATTTTTTATATTTCTCTAATAATTTAATAAATTTTATCTTTAAATTTACATAATTTGCTTGTATTGCATGGTCTGGGAGGGAGGCATTCTATATATTAACCATGTTATATTGGTTTTTGTAAATCAGTTATTATGAAATTTGCTCCAGGGAGTAAAAATCGTGATTTTTATTAATGATGTAATATATATTGCATCTTTTTCGATCTTTACCTTTTGTTTAGTAAATAAACTTTACAAATGACTTATTTGTAAAGTAATAAGTCACATTTGTTTTGCTTTTGTCCCTTTCTTTGCCTTAATTTGCATTTTCCTTAATTTATGGAAACGAGTGTGTATATAGCTTGACTTAGACAACCTGTATAACAATTAGGAAGAATAAAAGGAACTGTGAATCTTGGCGTATTCTTAAAATTAAATCGGTGTGTGTGTGTGTGTGTTTTTCATAAGCTTATTCTTCTATAATTTTCCTAAGATCCAAAAATTACCATATAACATTAACACAAATATTAAATAACTTTAAACTAAAATGGATTCCTCTCATATGCATTAAAATGGAACTGACCAATTTAATATTTCAGAAATTTTATATGAAAAAAGTTAAGATATATTTTCGTTATTTACTCATTTTTAAGATTTGTAGCACGAAACAATAGTATTACAAACTTTGAGCAAAGAATGAAACTTAAAAAGAAAAGGATTAAAATAATGAAAACCGATAATCTAACTAATTAAGAAATGAAAATTGAAAGCATGGCTTAAAGAACACTATTTTTAAAAGGAACTAAACCATGCAAAATTATTATTAATAAAGAAATATAAGATTAAGAGTTTCGTTTATGGCATGCTCCTGCATTTCTTCCTTATTTTTCATCTAAAACCTTTCCTCTTTCCCAAATCTGATTCCTCACTGGAGCTTTTTTTTATTTTTCCCTGGACATGTCACAATAATTATAAATTGCAACGTTTATTTCTCCGAATAAAATTTATATTATAATAAAACTAAGATTGAAATTTTCTGAAAAATTTTGTTTAGCTTTGAAATATTTTGGCGCCTCTCTGTATGCTGCGCCCGGGCCATGATAACCTCCTTGCCCGCCCCCCCGTCACTACGCCTCTGTGAGTATATCTTCAATTGAAATGTTACAAAATTGACAACGCAAAGATCCTGATTCATATCTGAATATGTTTCTGCATTACTTAAGAAAATACAACAAAAAATAATAATAAAATTATTTTTTGAATATTTATAAAATGATTTATCAATGTTTTACTTACATTATTTCAGAAAAAATAAAATTAAAGAATTTATCTTAAAACTAATTCCCAATATTTTCACAATTTTTTGAATGTGGTAAAACGTGGAGTGGTAATACATTTAAATAATTCTTTCTGAGAAAATCTTGTGTAAATCAATTTATTTTATATAAGTCTTTTTTCGTATGTGTGTGTGTTTTATGTAAAGAAGTATTTATGGAAAATATTATATTTATTATTTATGCAAAATATATAAAAATACATATATTTTACATGTTTTACATAGAAAAATATCTGTATATTTATTGAAAACTAGTTTTCTCAATACCAATATCATGAAGATAACTGAAATCACGCTTTTTTTAATCTTTAAACCATGAAAACTTTCAGGAAATCTTTGTCAAAAATATTGCGATTTTCGTTTAATGTTCAGAAGGGTTGAACGTGCTCAGCATGAAGACATGTGGGTGAAAAATGATATCTTTTTCTTCAAATATAGTCTTGTTTCCACGTCTCCCAAACTTTTCTGACTACCCACTATTTCTCATGATATATTTTGAAATAATCATTTTTCAGAATTTTACGTGAGTAAAATTCTTATACAATATATAGTGTACGATTGTACAGTTTCTAGTAAATGCTTACAATGTTTGGAAAAAAACCTAAAAATCACATTACTTTCAAATAAAACCTTAAATATAAAAACTTTTTAAAACTTAATAATTATATTAATTACTTTTTTGTTTCAATAAATGTTTTATTTTACTTACAATATTTCAGTAAAATAAAATGAAACAAATGCTCTTAAATTCAATGCGCTTTATTTCACAATTTTTAAATGCTGTAAAACATGAAAATCTGAGAGGCAAATAACTGTTTATGTGAGCAAAACTATAGAAATCCGAGATAATGTGTTTTTGAGAAGTAACTTTCGCTCACATATCTGTACATTATTTTTCACAACCCAAGCTGCAAGGAATAAATGTTTGATTTTATTTTTAGTAGTTCACTTTTATTTTAAATATTAAAAAAATGACAAAAAGTAATCTAATTTTTATACCGGACATAATTTTATATGGAACGTTTTTTGCTTGTTGTATTTCATTCAATAAACTCATAAATCTAATTCCCCAGACTTAAGAAAATCAAAACCAGTGCTTATCGTTAATTTTTAATTGCTCTTCTGATCACAATAATACAAGGAATTAATTATTACTTTAAAGTTTAGTTCTGAATAATAATTCGCTTTAAGATCTATTTACTTCGAAGGTATACATGTGTGTCAGCATTGAAATGTTTATATCAGTGCAAAAATATAGAATAAACTGTAAATGTAATTTATTTTTACCAGAAATGAAATTGATGTTAATGATAAAATTTTAATTACGATCATAAATATTAATATGACATTCATTCAAATACATATTAAAATATAAACTTTATTTAACAATATAAAAATGCCTTTCAATCTGCATTGTTTTATCTCGAGTTTATTCAAATTAATAACAGATAAAAGGGAAAGATATATTATCATTTATAACAACATATTTTTATAAAAATTATACATCAATAGAATATTTATCTTTATAATGGAAATTTATATTTAATAAAATTCTTTTGAGGATATTTCAAATTTGAGAGAATGCCTAATTTCAAACCATTTTACATTTTATTTTAATTAAATGCTTTCTTCATCAAAGACTTATTTTTATTTAATTCTGAATTATACTTTGAATATTTTAAATTTGTTTTAGTTTTATGATATTATTAAAGTAAATGTATTTTATATACATAGCATTTTAAAAGTAATTATGGATGTTTGTCAGATATTACAAAATTCCTGTTATACGCATACTTTTTATAAAAATGTCTCACTTAAAAAAGGTAACGAAAGCTTTTATAATTAAAATGTAAATATTAAATTGTACGTTCATATTTTAAGGAAGTATCATGCAGCATTCTTTTATTTTAAATATTTCTATTTTTTTGAAGAACGAAGCTAATAGAGAATTATAAAAAACAGCATAAAATATTTTTTATGACAGATTTTTTTTTTCTATTTTAGGTCTCTGCAACAGAAATGGTAAAAATGTCGTTGTTTTCTATTTACTGAACTAATAGATCCCTTTCAGCAAGAAAGAAAAACTGGAATTGTGAAATAGAAGTTTTATTAAAAACCAATATTTTTATTAATCTTCGAGTTGTGATTTCCCACAAGCATGAAAAGTTGCACTTTCTTACGAATGACTCTAGTGCATATTATAAGGATATTCTAGACCATAAGTTGTCAAACAATGTCATCCAATATCAATTATCGACTCCTAATCTAGAATTTTCAGTATAAGTGTGTGAACAGTGTTATCTGATAAGTACAATTCTCACTGGCACTCTAGATTATGAGCTCAACAAAGCAGTAGTAAATAGAAGGAAGAGGGAACAAAGTTAAAATTTTAGTTTTTCTATTTAGCTGTGTGTATATATAAATGTATAATAATATATATTTGCCGATACCCACTGTAGATATAGTCTTATTCAGTCTATCAATAAATAAGAACTACTATTACCAACAATTGTATTGACAGATTGAACAAAAATTTCTTTTCATTCAGCTTACCTACTCTCAGTCAGAACAAACATATTTTCATTACATTGAAAAGGAAAGAGAATTATATGAAATAAAATTACCCTCCATTTTATTTAGTTGATTAATTTGAAGATAATATGAGAGGGGTGGATGAATATCCTTTCCCATTGCTTTAGATCTTATTGCTCATCGAATCCATGGTATAAATATTCATTTTTTTAATCCAGGGAAAGGATGTTTTCATTATCCATGTGAAAAAATCATTTCCCAATAAGTGCTTATGGAAAATACAATGAAAGGCAAAAGATGAAACATGAACAAATTTGAAATGGTAATCATTGAAGCGATTATTTGTTTTTAAGAAAAACTGGATTTGTAATTCTACTCTATTCAGTATCATATCATTTAATACGCATTACTTTACACTAAGTTTAGCCATTCAAATGTAATGTCAATATGTTATTTTTAGTTCTAAATATTGGCACAAAATAAAACACTGACAATTTTTAGTCTCTAAGCATAAGCGTCGTAATATTATCATATGGAAACCAAATAAATTTCATTTGTTAAAATGTGAATGATATATTTCTAGATTATTTTACTAATAATGATCATAAAGTATTAGTATGTAAATATAAATAAGTGTTGATTTCTTACCCATTATTAGTAAATAAAGACCTACAATAAAAACATTTACTATAAAAATAATATACTAATATTGTGTTAATTTTAAAAATACCCAACCTCTCCCTAGGTTTAATGCAACTTACTAACTTCCTGATATTTAAATAAATGTTACATATTTGTAGCTCATTTATTATCTCATTTCATATATATATATATATATATATATATATATATATATATATATATATATATATATATATATATATATATATATATATATATATATATATATATATATATATATATATGAATATGTGAAAATCAGTCCTGCTTGCTAATGGTGGTTAAGCCGTGTAATATGTACCATAGGGAATTAGAAAAATTAAGCATACTATGCATAATAATTTTTATAATTATATTACTTTTATCTTCCTCATCCTCCACACTATATTCATTAATGTCGTTAGAATTATTTAATTTTCTAATTTTGTATACCGAATACCTCCTTTTTTGGTTCACATACCTTGATTTCTTTTTGTTTCATTTGATTGCTGCATGTTTGATAAAGAATATTTTTATTAAAAGATATTGCTGTGGTGTGATTAGTTAAGGCGTTAATTTTCTTTATCAGTAAGTTGTGAGTTCCATGGGAAAAGACATCTTTAGAGGAATAGACTAAGTCTGAGGGTCCTCTTCTTGGTATCTGTTTCTAAATTACTAATGTACAATCATTTTCCAGGATCGTCCACTAGAAAAAGTAACTTCACTTCTTCTTGAGTTAAAAACGTTGATAAAGGATACTAGCATTCAAGTATTATAATTATAGATCGTAGTTATTTTTATTTGAAGAATTTTTCCTCCGTTTATTTAATTATATCTGCCTTATCTTCAAGGTCCCTTAGGTAAACCATTAATTTTACAATAACTTTCCCTGCTGTACATTTTTTATATTTTGATATTCTCATTCAATGGGTTTTTTTTTTCCTAGTTGGCTTACGGTTTTTATTCCATAAACATTACATCTTCCTAACTGTCAATAACTGTACTATTCATTTATATTATCGGAACTTCCATAACATTTTAATAGTAATCTCTCTTGCCTAATGTAATTACCATCTGTCATCGCATTGCTTAGATAATAATCAGCAGCTCCTGGTACAAATGTCGTAAAGTACTTCTGCAGAGAATAATTATGCAAATAAAATTTAAATAGCTTTGAAAAATTAACATTTGTTTTCAATGCAAAGATCAACTTATGCGTGGAGTGATGCTGGAGAAAAGATAATACCTGAAATATTCTGAGATACAGGTTTCATTAAAAAAAAAAATTACCAACGCAAGAGAGAAGAAATGAAGAAACATTTACTTGACAGTTTAGCAGGAGATAATTCGTTCCTTTCTGGATTCGAAAAAAGCCCATTTTATCATCTGGGTTTTTGGAATGTGAATTCCGATGTGGTTTGTATAGAAGAGTCGATAGATATAATTTTGTAAGTATGATAAATAAGAAGGAAACAAAATGCAGATAACTAATGCGAAGAATAATAACTAAAGAGAGACTTTGCGTGTAAAACGTACGGTTCAAAGATTATTATTATATTACGACACTCTCTCTTTCTTAAGAACAACAATAAAGAATAGAAAAATGAAATTTTAAAACCAAAAAACATTAGTGACTAGCTCTCCCAATTTTATGTTAATAAAGTTAAAGCATGCATTGTTTGAATTAATGTTATCTTGAATGCGCGCATTTCTTAATGCTTATTAGTATATGCATTTCTTATGAAGTTAACGTAATTATCACATGATTATTTGAAAAGAGAAAGCCGTTTAATAAAATATAATTACCTTAAAATTATGCACTTATACTTTGTAGGCATAAAATAATTTACAGATAAATTAAAATTACATTTTTTTTATCACATTCGCATTCCAAACAAAGAACTCTAGATGTTATATTATTGTTTTGAATTCTAGTAATTTTGTGGTTATGCTTTGAAATGAATTAATGAAAATTAATAATACAACAGAAATTTAATAATAGATAATTCTGGAGCTCTACGAAAGATATAAGATTATGTAAAATGAATAAACATCAACCTGTGGCTCAAGGCCATCATTGTACATATATGTTTTCCTGACCGAAGATCCTGGGGTGCGAGTTATGTCTCGTTTATTGGCGGTAACACAAAACTCTTAGTGTTTAGTTCCTAAGCAAGCCAAATACTGAGCTTATCATCCCCCTTAAGGGTTAAAAGTTTGAAACAATTCTGAGACATAAAAATTAACGACCATATAAACCAGTCGAAATTCCGTGATGATCCTCTAAACGGGGTAAAACGGGAGGAGGGAATAAAATCGAAATTATCCCGACACCATCGAATACAAGAAATGAGACTTGGAAGAAATGAATTGAATCATGTAAAATTAATTTATGACTGAAAAATATAAGATATTGTCAAAAAGAGATAAATTTCCTTTTGTTGTTTTGGCATATCCCTCGTGCTTCGTAACAACATCAAACCAGGTTCATGAACCCGAACGCCTTCAAATAATGGACACAGCCCCATGACTCGAGAATAACTGGCATTTATTTAAAACTATGCAAGCCAAAATGCGGGCACGAGCAGCTTGAGATGCATTGCATTTTGGGCAAAAAGTATAAACATTTTGGCCCTTCACATCATGTTATTCACGAGTGTGTCCACTACAAAATTTCGCAAGAGTTGGCTATCACGCTTGTTGCCAACCTCAGTCAGAGCAGCACCACAGACATTTTCCGCATACCATTCATGCACGATGTCTCTCCTCCAAAAAGAACAAACTTCTTGCCTAAATTTCATTCTTCGCGTTTTTAGAGCAATATTGATGACGAAGTAATAGTTTAAACTTACGTAGAAAATTTAAAGACAGTAATTTACCTCAAAAATAATGGATAGAAACTGGAATAGAGTGAAACAATTTTAATGGATTGAAAATCATTGCCTTATTGTGTTAATATACCTAGGATTATTCCTTGAAGTGTTTGACCTTAGAATGGTTTGAATAACAAAACGGAATTTAAGCATAACATATTTGATCTATCTCATAGCTCTTTGCATGCAATGGGAAATAATACATTTATTTATTTTTTCAAAAGTATTTTGAAGGGGATATTTTTAAATGGTCTGGGTAGGTTTACGCGGAACGTATATTTGGATTTTGCATTCCACAAAAGGGTAATTTTTCAATGTCAAGGCATATTAAAACACAATAATTTCCATTATTTAAAGATTTCAGAAGAAACCATACTTTTATCAATAACACGATGCAGAAACTGTGGCAACCCATCCACAGTAAATCCCTAAAGGGGAAAGAGAAGCTCATCTTCCCTATCCGATCGGGAATCTAGACCAGTTGTTATTTAGATGCGGTCGTATGCCGACCGTATTGGCACTAGTGTATTATGGTGTGGAATTTATTTTGGTAATCATGAAAATTGATATTTTTTAATTGTTATTGTTAAAATAAAATATGAAAGACAACAGCACTTATTAATGAAAGAAAACACGCAACTAATAAGTAACGCAAAATCTTGGTGACCCTCGGACGTAATGGTTTGAATTATTTGAAGGACTGCTCAAGGCACTAGAGAGACTGAGATTTGAGGTAGGTCTATTTTTCCCTTATTAAAATTTAATATTTTAAGATAATGGATTTAGAACGGTTAAAAGAAAAACGTGAAATTTTAAGAACTTCATTTACGAAATATTTAAATAAAATCGAAACTACATTGGGTAAGGAAAGTTCAAATGAATAATCTATATATATATATATATATATATATATATATATATATATATATATATATATATATACTACTGGCCATTGAAATTACTAAACCAAGAAGGCGACATGCTAGAGACGTGAAATTTATACGAAAGGAAGAAGGTGCTGTAATATGCAAATGATTAGCTTTTCAGCGCATTCAGACAAAGCAGGCGCCAGTAGAGACACCTACATTGTGTTTAAATGAGGAAATTGTTCAGCCGGTTCCTCATACACAAATTGCATTTGAACGTTGTTGCCTGGTGAAAAGTTGTTGTGATGCCTCGTTAAGAAGGAGAAATGCGTACCCGCACGTTTCTGACTTTGATAAATGTCGAACTGTAGCGTACCGGGATTGGGGTTTATCTTATCGCAGTATAGCTGCTCGCGTCGGTCGAGATCCAATGACTATTAGCAGAATATGGAATCAATGTGAGTCAAGAAATGGGGTCGTTTGGAAGACAACAAGTATCTGCACGAACAGTTCGACGACGTTTGCAGCAGCATGGACTCTTATCTCGGAGACCATGGCTGCGGCTTCCCTTGACGCTGCGTCATAGACAAGAGCGCCTTCAATGGTGTGATCAACGACGAATCTGGGCGAACTAATAGCGAAACGTCATCTTTTCAGATGAATCCAGGTTCTGTGTACAGCATCATGATGGTCGCATCCGTGTTTGACGGCATCGTGATGAACTCACACTGGCAGCGTGCATTCGTCATCGTCATACTGGCCCATCACCTGGCGTGATATTATGGGTTGCCATTGGATACACGTCTCGGTCACCTCTTGTTCGCATTGACGGTGCTTTAAACAGTGCACGTTACATTTCTGTTGTGTTACGACCCGTGGCTCTACCCTTTATTCCAGTCCTGCGAAACACTACGTTTCAGCAGGATAATGACCGACCGCATGTTGCCGGTATTGTATGGACCTTCCTTGATACGGAACATGTTCGGCTGTTGCCCTGGCCAGCACGTTCTCCAGATCTTCCACCAATAGAAAATGTCTTGTCAATGGTTGCCGAGCGACTGGATCGTCACCAAATGCCTGTCACTACGGTTGATGAACTGTGGCATCGTGTTGAAGCTGCATGGGCATATGTACCTGTACATGCAATCCAATCTCTGTTTGACTCAATGCTCTGGCGTATAACTGCTGTTATTACTGCCAGAGGTGGTTGTTCTGGGTACTGATTTCTCAGGATCTATCCAGCCAAATTTTTTGAAAATTTAATCACTTGTTATTTCTAGTATAATATATTTGTCCAAAAATATCATTTTGTTATCTGCAGTTCTTCCTGGTGTAGCAATTTTAATGGCCAGTAGTGTACATAATAAAACAAAAATTGAGAAGCTTTGCAGTTTAAAATCTCAACTCGTAGAAAAATTGTATGATTGTATGACTTAGGCCGATGAGGAAATACAATTAAAAATTGAAATAAAAGATATGTCGAATTAGATTATTACGAGGGAAGAATACAAGGGTAAAGGCATAGGAGCGAAATCGAAAGGCAATTAGAAACTATACTCTATAAACCGCCAAGCGAAATAAATGCAAGCAGAACAAGTGATCAAATTACAGGTGATAATAATGATAGAATGCAATTCGCGCAAATTATCCCTTTGAACTGAAACAAAAAATGTAAAACTTCCAAAATTGAACTTACAAATATTTTCTGGAGATTGTGATCAATTTTTAGACTTTTGGAATTCCTATGAAGTTGCGATACACAATAATCCTTTTCTTACAAAACCTGAAAAATTTACTTATTTAAAATCTTTTCTTGGAGGAGTTGTGCTAAGTGCAGTAAATGGATTTTCCCTCACAGATCAAAATTACGTTGCGTCAATACAATTAATAATGGATAGATTCGGTCGAAGGGATATAATTATGTCAGCACATATGCACAAACTTTTAATAATAGAAGCAGTCAAGTCTTGCTCTAATATTATTGGCTTAAGAAAAATGTACGCGCCATTGAAGTACAAATAAGGTCCTTGTAATCCTTGAGAATAGCCGCTGACACATTCAGTAATTTACTGTGTCCTGTAATTCTGCAAAAATTGCCTGAAGAATTAAATTTAAATTATAATCGTCAGCGTAAAACAAATGAATTGTTTAATATCGTAACATTAGTAGAATTTATAAGAAAAAAAGTTGAATGTAGAGAAGCGTCATTAATATTAGCTAATCCGAGAAGTTTTAACGCAAAGGAATATCTCTTTCGAAACAAAGTAACAGATCAAAGTTACCCGAATAAGTTTCATTTCTCCAACTCAAAGAGAAGCGACGCGAGCAATAAAGTTAGCAGCGGGGCGGTCTTGAGCACTCAAGTGGGTAATAAATATCCCTGTGGACCTCGAAAATTCGAACCGAGCGCTACGTGTAAGCACAACTTATATAGATTAGAAAATAACCGAACATGTATTTTTTGTGCACAAAATCACATGAATCATGATTGCTCACTAAGTGTTAATGATAATAGGAAAGCTTTAATGTCAAAGGGTCTTTGTTTTATTTGTTTTCAAAATCATATAAGAAAATATTGCGAACGTAATTATCTAAAGTGTAAAATGTGCGGTTCTCAAGGTCACAACTCCCTGTTATGCGAAGAGAGGGGTGAATGTTTTTCTGAGGACGTTTCGGTTTCAGTCCGGGAAGGCGATTCAAAACAAGAAGCGGTCTCGTCAATGGTTTCATTTTCCACCAGGGAACTTAATGTAAACAGAACTTCCTCATAACTGTTTTGCTACAAACTTTTTCGGCTTTAGTGAAATCGAAAGAAATCAGCTTACAGTTACGCTGCATGGTAGATGGCGGAACAAATAAATCATTTATTTTAAAAGAAGTAGCCGACGCGTTAAATTTGAAGGTTAATAAGAAGGAGCCTTTAATAATACATACATTTGGATCTAAACTTGCTGAAAAGCGAATATATAATTTGGTCGAATTAACTTTACATATTATTAAATATCCTAACCAATGTGTAAAAATACAAACCATAGTGATTACTTGGGCAAAAATAAGAATTCCGTCAAAATTCGTGAGGAACATTGCTTTTGAGAAGGGAATTGAATTAGCTGATGTTAGTATTACTGAAAAAATTCACATTTTAATCAGTTCAGATTATATATCAGAAATATTAGGCGATAATATTGTAAGACTTACTAAGATATTAATAGCTCAATATAACATATTTGGACACTAAATTCAAGGTAGGGATGAAGATTCTAATAGCCAAGGGGTATCTGTGAATCATTTAATAATAGAGAATGAAGGATTAGATTGTGATAGGATAAAAAATTTAGAGCTATTGGAAACTTTTATGGTTAAAAGATAAGGGTCCTAATCTCAATCTCAGCCCTCAAAACATTTCAACATTTAAATATAAGAGAGTAAAGTTTGGTATCAAATGCAGTGCCTTTTTACTTAGTGCAACCATAAGACTGCATTTGGAAAGGTATCAAGGGAAATATAATGAAGCATGTGAAATGTTTAATGAACTTTACGTAGATGGCACAATAAATGGAACTTCTAAAGTTAAAGTCGCTTTGAAATTAATTAATTAAATGATTTTAATACTAAGTGAAGCTAGTATGAACTTTCGTCGATGGGTGATGAATTTTTCTATTCTTGATGAATACCTCAAGCGTGCTAATATTGATTGTCGAGAAACATCAGTGGACCAAGGTGTGCCATTAAAAGCTTTAAGTTTTATTTGGGACAATGAAAATGATGTCTTTACCTTCGATATTGATCAATTTGAAAAGTTTAAAAATCCAAAAGTAATATCGAAACGAATTATTCTCGCGGCATGTGGTATGTTATTTGATCTTATAGTCTTAATGAACCCATTCACAATAAGAATGAAGTTGCAATTACAAAGGATTTGCGAACTAGGCCTGCAATGGGACGAATGTGTTCCCCCAGAAATGGAAATAGCATTTTTGGACTGGTTAAACAAAATTGGAAATTGTGAGAAACTTTGAAATTACAAGATTATATTTTCATGAAATCAATTAAAAAATCTTTAGAGGTCCATATATTTTCTGACTCCAGCCCAAAGTGTTATGGATCAGTATGTTATTTTTGAAAGAAGCACTCAGATGGGTATGAAACGAGATTCGTTTCTTTGAAATCACGTTTAGCTCTATTAAAGAAACTTACACTCCCACGGTTGGAACTATTAGGAACCTTAATTTCAGCACGCATGGGCCATTATCAGCGAGACACTTTTCTCCTGGTACGCAACAGTAACATGCATAAATGGACAGACTCGCAAATTTGCCTTCATTAGATCAAAGGAAACAGCAATGAGTGGAAGCAATTCGTCCGCAATCGTTTCATGGAAATTAAAGATAAAACAGATCCGAGCAGTTGGCACGCTGCCGATGAACTCACAAGGGGAATTAAGGCTCAAATTCTTGTGATTGATAGTATCTGGTTCAATAGACCTTCATGGCTTCTGGAAGGTGACTTCCCATGTTTAAAGACAGGCTCTTGACTGGATACTTTGCATTGTATAGAAGAAGAAAGAAGAAGTGTAGCAGCGTCTTTTCAAACGAATATTGAAACTCTACAGCCTCTACTGAATTTGGAGGACTTCAGTAAATTGAACCAGGTTTTTAGTATCACTGGTTACATACTAAGATTTATAAGAAACTGTAAAGCAATCCACAAACGAGAAACTTGAGTTATCACTACGAGTGAACTAGCTAACACTGAACGATATTGAATTCGGACTGTGCAGCAAAATGAATTTGAAAAAGAATAAATTTGACTTAAAAACAACCACTAAATTCCCTCCAATTCCAAACTTTTTTCTCTAAACCAAGTTTTGGACTCCAATGATTTAATCGTTTTAAAAGAAAGACTCCAGAACTCCGAATTCAATCATCAATCCAAATATCCAATTATCATCTCCTATAAATCAATATTCACAAATCTTTTAATAGATATGGAGCACAAAAACTTGTACCATTCAGGTGTCTCCGATACTTTTACCGAATTGAGAGAAAGATTTTGGATCATCCGTGGCAGACAAGCTGTGAGAAATTGTCTAAGCAAGTGTTTTAAGTGTAGACGATTTCAAATCAAGCATGCAAATCAAATTGTAGCACCACTACCTGCCGACAGAGCCAGTGAAACTGATCCTTTTGAAGGTGGGTATTGATTTTGCGGGCCCCTTATACTCAAAGGACTGTGTCAAGGTTTATATCGCCTTATTTACATGTTCTGTAACACGTGTCGTTCACCTCGAAGTAGTCCCCGGATTAAGTGCAGAACATTTTCTTTTGGTATTTAGACGTTTCATCACTAGAAGAGGTATTTGCCGCATTGTCAATTCTGACAATGCACTGACATTTAAAAGTGCTGAGATTGAGCTGAAAAACTCTATACAAACATAACTGAATCTGATATTCAAAATTAATTTGGAAGGAAGGTAATTAAATGGCAGTATATTGTTGAACGTGCTGCATGGTGGGGTGGTTATTGGGAGAGAATGGTTCGAATAACGAAAGTTGCATTAAGAAAAATTTTGGGAAAAGCATTAGTTTCTTTTGAAGAATTACAAACTATTTTGGCAGAAATTGAAGCTGTAATTAACTGTCGTCCTTTAACTTATATTTATAATGAACCTAATGAACTATTCCATCTCCCTCCTGCAAATTTCTTAATTGGAAGAAGATTAATTACCTTACCAAATTTGTCAGATAATCGAAATTGCAAATTGTTTACTGGTAAAAGAGATTTAATTAAAACATTTCTTTATAGAGAAAAAATCTTAAGTAATTTTTGGTTAAGTAATTAAGATGGAAAGGTGAATATCTTCTTCTATTAAAGGGTGCAAATTTCTCCAAACCTGTCAATGTAAAATGTGTATTTAATGTAAATGATGTAGTTTTAGTAGGTGAGGATAAGGTTCCGAGACAGATGTGGAAGTTGGCCAAGGTACTGGAAGTCCTTGAGTCTGCCTCCATAGAGACAGAGACAACCAAGTAAGAGCGGTGACCTTAAAGACTCCATCAGGGGTCATAAACCGTCCCGTACAGCTCTTGTATAATTTAGAAGTCCAAGAGTAAGTTGAAAAATTTGTTTAAAATGGGTGAAGAACCTTTAATATTGTTAATAAAGTGTAATGATAAATAGTTAGTGTTATACAATTGTGTATATTTTGTTTCAAATTCGTATTGCTTAACTATTCAGTTTATTTTGTAAAATTTTAGTTTGCTTATATTTACGTGTATAAATTTTAATATGTAAAGCGGTTTATTTTTTGGCTGATTCTTTGTCGGGCGTGAGGATGTGGCAACTCAGCCACAGTAAATCCCTAAAGAGGAAAGAGAAGCGCATCTTCCCTATCCGATGGGGGAATTTAGCTCAGTTGTTATTTGGATGTGGTCGTATGAAGACCATATTGACACCAGTGTATTATAGTGAGGAACTTATTTGTATGGGATATAATCATGATAATTGCTATTTGTTAATTGTTATTGCTAAAATAAAAAAAATAAAATATTAAAGGCAATTGGACTTATTAATGAAAGAAAACACGCAACTAATAAGTAACGCAATACGGTCATCAGTAATTGAACTGACCGATATTTGTTGGTGAAAAAATGAAAGTTTTAAAGTGACCAGTTTGTTCACCTTAGTTAAATATTGTAGAAAATAATCGACAACACATAGTTTTCAAAATATTAAGTTTGATTGAATAATAAATTCGTATACTTTTACAGAAAAAAATTGAATAGATAATAGTTGTTTATAAGTTATGAAGTCATGTGTATGTGTAAAAATGTTTGCGCATGAGAAATCATATTTTTACATTTATTAATAAAAATAATGAGACGAATATTGCAGACATGCATTTATGTTGAAGCTGAATTACTGTGTTTTTAAAATTACACTTCATGGTTATTTTCTTATTCAAATTTTAATTTATTAATTAATATATTCATTAGTAAATTTCTGAATGATTATTATGATATACAGTAATAGATTTATGATTAACTTAATCTCAATACTATTGTAGTTTTTCCTCTAATTGTTATCATTTAAATAAAAACAGCAAAATCTTTGACTATCACAAATTCTGTGGTAATCAAAGAAGGCATTTTTCAAAATGCCTGCAATTTGAGAAAAATGTTATGTACTTAATTTACAATTCACGTGTAATATTTAGTTAATAAGAAAATAAAAAAAATACAATCGATTCATTCTAAGAAGTCTAAAAGTATAATACAAAATTTTTTGTGAAGGACACAATTTGTCATTATATATTGTTAAATTTTTAATTTACATTTTTAAAACTTTCCAGAAATTTTGAATAAAAATTCATAATTTTTTAAATATCGGAAATCTACCAATTTATTCAACATTGAATTCATTTATTGTACAATTTTTATGCTTTATAATAAATAGATAAGAGAGAAAACTTAGGGAAATTACAAAAATTTCTTTTGAAATATTATAATGTATAATTTTAAATATAAATTTATAACAAATGTAGCTTCTAGTTCACTTAATGAACTCATCTTATAAAACACATTTATCGTGTTCACATGTATTATATTTTATGACTTTGAGATATTTGCGACACATTTTTCAGCAATCATTTTCTAAAAATTAAAACAAGCTTTAACTCCTTTCAAGGGAAAAGATAGAAATTTGATTTTTAGGAATTGTATAATCCTATTGGTTTGAGGAAAATATTTTTGAGAAATTTTCTTCTAATAGAAAATATTATTTAATTTCTAAATTAATAAAGCTATAATTATTCTTTTGATTATTTAGATTATGTCAGAATATCAAATTCGATATTTAATATATAATGTAATCCGATAAAATTCTAATGCATAAGTATTATTTGAAAAAAAAAAGCTTAATATCACTCGATTACTAAATGTTACAGAAAAAAATATGTCATTAAAGTCATAAACAATGATATTATATTCTTAAATACCATCATATTCCTTATTATGGGAGAATTTAACCAAGTCCTCTACAATATTTCTTATTTTTTTAAAATAGAAAATCTGTATCTCTTCAATAAAAGTTCCAAAATATTTTATTTTTTTATTTGATCTCTTGAATGGATTATAAGAAAATCATTATGACTCCTGCTAAAATACATTTTGTGTAATTCCTGTTTAAGAAATACATTTAATTTCATTATAACATGTATCATTGTTCTTTCTTTTGTATTTTATTATAATTCTTGTGATTGTCTTGTTTTATTTTCATAAATAAAATCTTTTTTGACTCAGCGAATAACATTTATCTTTTAAAATAAACATTTTACTGCTATCTATAAAGATATTGTGCAGATAAATGCACAACAAATAATATATTAGAAATTACTCAAAACAGTTTTAATGATAAATCATAGGTTTCTTTATTCACTAACTGCCTTATTTTCTTTCATATGATGCGTTATCAATGGAAATTGTCAGTCAACTAACAAGATAAACGAGCCAATCTATGATTTTGAGTAAAAGTCAATCAATCATATAGCGTACTGAGAGATAGTGGTAGGCCATGTGACGTATTCTTGGCAATCTTAATGGATAGGAAATAAGCTAAGTATCCTCATTTTTTTTAAATATGGAGAGTTATGAGACTAAAAGTGGAGCAAATAAATATTTCCATTCTCCTCTATTTCGCATAAGTATATTATTTTTGTACCATACATTTCAGCTACAAAATCGGTAATCATTACTGACGTTTTTTGTAATTTTACCAAGTAAGTACTAAGTATTAGTATTTAAGAATATAAGTCTAAAAATTAAAACTCAAAAAGAGAAATACTGTGTTTCAAAATTTAATAAAATGTACATTAAAATATGTATTGAACTCGCTGAAAATATAAAAATATAAAGAAGCTGATAAGAATGCAATAATGAATTTTAATTTTATGCTTGAAATCAGTATTTTTTCTTATCAAATAATTGATTTAAATTTAGTTTCAGAATATATTTTCCTATTTTATAAATATATTATGCCAATATTGGTGACATTTTGAGGAACAAAGACAAAACTTTGTTTCGATGTAATTATAAATTCCTTGTCTTCTAAGAATATCATTATTTAATTTTTTTACCTACTGAAACTAGGAAGCTATTCATGCAGTAAAAGTTAATGTACACAAAAAAAAATTAATTAATTATGTAAGTAATATGTGTTAAGAAACTAATGTGCTTACATATTCAAATATTTAATACTGAATGGTTCAATTTTGGGATATCTAATTATAAAACTACCAAAAATTAAACATTTAAAATAATATGAATTTAACGAGTAATTAAAAGAGAGATATTTTAGCCCTAAAATCTGCATAAAAATAAAGGAATAATTAAAAAATAGAGTGAATATCTGCATGATGTTTCCTTTAAATTAACATTTAAAAAACTCACTTCTCTTTGTGATAGAAATATTATTTTTTCACTTAAAAATAACAAGTAACTTGGGATAAGTGTGTGAATTTTTCAACTTATTTGTATTAAATCATATGAAAGTAATCTGCTTTTATTCCTATAAAAACAGAAATTTATGTTCTAATTATATCATCAGAAAAAAATCCTTATGTTTGTTACAGAATTTTTTCAATATCTTATGATTTTTGATGACTTTTTATCGCTTTTGTAAAAAGAATTAAGTTCAAAAACTTAAAATGTTTCAGAAAACTTAAACTTGCCACACAGACACATTTACGTTCAAATATTGGTTGTTAGAGATTTATAAAATGTAAAAGTGATTATTTGAAAATGGAATTATTAGAATTATAAATTGGAAAGATATTTCACCATTTCCTTCTAGCAAATAATTTATAATTTTCATTTACTTGATTTGAATTTATTGTAGTGACATATATAGTTTCTTCATTAATCTATAAAAATTTCAGTAACAAAACTATTCTAATTTTACGTACCGATACAGAAAATAAAAAAAGAATTTGCAAAATGTTAGACAGTTCAAACCAGTATTTTGAAATAAAGGTATAATTTTGAAAATGTTACTAAAATTAATAATAAAAGATGTACTTGAATGTAAATATTACCATAATATAAAATTTTTGCTGTTATAAAATAGAAAAATATAATTTATTAATTGTGATGATATCACAATTGTTTGAATTTGTACTTAGTTCAGATTTTCACTGTTTATTAAAATAAGATGTAATACTTCTACAAATATTACGGAATTATATCTCCTTTTTTAACTATTATGTGAGAAATTTAACTCAAATAAAATTATATGTACAAATCACATCTTGATAAAATTCTTGCAATTTATTACATTATAGCATGAAAGCTATATTGGAAACTTATCCAAATTGAATGACTTTGCAAATTATTAATATTCAAAATTAAATTATGATAATACGTCGAAAACGTGCAAGGAAGTGTCGTAAGTTTTCATAATGCTTCTTAATGTATGTTGACGTCAACTCTCGTGTGAAAATGAGCAATTTTAAGAATTTATAGTAATAAATAACCATATCGTTAACTATTATGAAAACTTCATTTTTAAGTTATCATTTATAAATACTTTTCATAATGAGAATGTCGAATTATAATGAACTGTGTTATTATATAGCGGTGGAGTTCTAATAGGTAATAATAACTTGACCATACATTTCTAGGTACTACCTGGGTAGCTTTGTTAAATATTTCGCCTATTGTCATGTTCCAAAGAAAAATAAACAGGAAACTCTTATACACCACTCAGAACGTTAAGTAGACAGAAGCTAATAAAGCAGAGATTTTTTTATAAGAAATGTCTAAAGAAAGGGATCACAGCAATGGCTTTCTGTATGCAAAAGTAGTAAGTTGGTGATATATAAAGCAATTTCATGTAATAAAATATTTAAATCTTACAAATAAAAATCAAATATTAGTTAAATTACAAATTTAGCATTATGTTATTTCATAAAAATGATACAAATTTGAGTTAAATTTAAAATTTATTTTCATAGCCATTCATAATTATCGGTATCAAAGTAATTAATGAAATAAACGATTTACAGAGAAAATACAACTAATAATATATATTTTAAAACAGTTTTCTAGTTTTAATAATATTCTATCATGGAAGAACCTAACTTTTAAACTTTAAAAATAATGTTAATTAATTTATCAGCTACCCAATGTCTCTAATAAGTTTCAATAATTTTTACGAAGTCCAAGATTAATTTCAAATAATAGATCATCTACTAAACACTCTAATGTTCCAATTTTCCTTGCAAACATTTTAAACACTTTTTGAATGTTTGCTATATGATTACTTTTTTGTGAAAGTAAGCTCGGTAATCGATATTTAAATCATCCAGACTTAAATCACCAGCAATATTGTGCTCTTTTAGTCTTATCACCCTATATCATAAGGCCACCATTGTATACCTAAGTGTAAAATTTGACTTAAATATCCAAAAAGTAATAAAAGGTTCTTTTTGTCTTTCAAATTATTAGTTTTGTAGATTATTTGGTTGAGTACCGTCAACAACAGGGAATTGTTATAGTTTCAGTATTCGCTCATTATAGTGCATTCCATCGGATTTTATCCTCTTTATCATCATTGCAATCTTGGAATATTTTAAAATAGTTTGAAATTTGACAGTAGCATGATTCAGGGCCTTATGTATATATACGACACATATGACACTGTTTTATTGCAAATTTGGTAGGAAAGTTTCCTACATCTGTTTCGCAAAGTGTTGCAGTTCACTTACTCATTATAATCATAACTCGTCATCAGTTTTTATATTTAATTTTAATCATAATAAAATCTTAAATCAGTAAAAAAAATGTGTTGCTAAGCATGTGTAGTAAGCCATTGAAAATTTCCACAAACACCACCACTTCATTCGTTTGTCAACTGGTATCGAACTTAATACTTTCAGTTCAGAAAATCTTTCTCCTGCCAACAGCTATAAGAGAATCCAGGAAAACATAAATTTATGACATGATGAATACCCTCACATTAAATATTTCAAAAAATAAAATAAAATTTGATGATTCAAGAAATCGTTATGAGATATTGCAATCCAATTTAGAATAAAAGAATATTACATCGTAATATTCTATTTTTAAACTACATATATATATATATATATATATATATATATATATATATATATATATATATATATATATATATATATATATATATATATATATATATATATATATATATATATATATATATATATATATATATATATATATATATATATATATATATATATATATATATATATATATATATATATATATATATATATATATATATATATATATATATATATATATATATATATATATATATATATATATACATATATACATATATATATATATATATATATATATATATATATATATATATATATATATATATATATATATATATATATATATATATATACATACATATATATATATATATATATATATATATATATATATATATATATATATATATATATATATATATATATATATATATATATATATATATATATAAATATATATATATATATAAATAAATATATATAAATATAAATGAGTGTTAACCTTCTCGTTCTCTGTAAAATATCTCAATCATCAGCTACCTTTATAATTTTACATCAAAGAAAGTTATACGTGTGAAATATTTTTAGATGAAATTTTTGAGAATATGGTTATATATATTTTATTTTGTAGTATAATAACCAGAAATTGCTAGTAGTTGAACTTTTTTTTTCATCATCCTTTTTTTTATATCATTGTTATGAGAGAGTATAAAATATTTAAAAAAAATTTAATTTTAGAATTCATATCATTCTTTTTTAATCTATTTTATAAGAAAAACTATAAGATATTTCTATTTTATAAGAAAAAAAAAGCAATACAGTGTACCACTATTAAAACCGTGTTAGAGCAAGATAATTTTCTGACAAAATCGGAAATTACAGAAACCTTAATTCACCACTGCAAACTACTATCTCAATCCCTTTTCGGATGATGGGATTGGGGTGGAAGTATTCAAAATCAGAGTGAAGCATGAATTAGGCCAAAAAATTTCGATGATAGAGTGCACATATCTGCTTGTTCGGAATAAAATCGAACCTTTTTGTATACTGGATAATAATTGGGGATGCAAAAAAAATTAAGTTATTTTTGAAATTTCAAAATTTTAAATTTTTATCATGGAACATAAATTAAAGTAAAAGGAAGGACAATTAAACCAATAATAGTCAAATCAAACTACAAATGAAAAATGTTACAAACAAATTATTGAATGTTTCAAATAACACAACTTCCCAGGAATTTCAATTATAGTCCAGAAAAATTAAATAGAATCATTCTGAAAAACACTTTTGTAATCCATCAGGAATTTTAGCCTTACTCTCGTTAAATATCTTGAATCATTAGATAAATGTATCGTTTTAAATTAACAAAAACCGAGAGGTGCATAAAAATGTTGTTCATTATATTTATTACAATTTAAAAAGACATACATTTGAAATGTGGCTTTTTCAAAATGTTATATACATATATTAGAATGTTTATGGTGAACAAGCTTGTATAACATACCTCTAATATTTGTTAATTTCGTAAAAAAAAAAATCCTGCTATTTTCGTTAGTTTCTAGAGATATAATTTTAAAATATTTTAATTTTTGTTGACGTTTCACACAGTTTTTAACTTAACATAATTAGAGAAATTATTAAAATATCAAACCAATATGCAATCGATACAATTGCTTAAAAGTTTTTCAAATGTAAAAAGACTTCAAGGTTAAACGTTTTGAAAAATTTCTGTTTATCTAATGATTTAATAGATTATATTTTTAGAATCATTTATTCTTTAAATAAGAACGTTTTTAAATTTGAAAAAAAGCTTGTTGTTATGAAGGTCTAATTTAGGAGAAAGTTATTTCAATGAAAACATAAAAATTTACGGTTATTGTGTACAATTCATGACAGCTGATTATCGGAAAGCTTGGTGAAGATTATGGATAACATCATTGGTTTAGACTTTTCCAAAGATTTGTCTGGCACCATAGAAACGAAAACACTAATATATACATAAGGAAGATTATATACTTATTTCTCACTGAAATGTATTTCAGATGCAAAAATAATAAGTTATTTAATAAAGGGGTATTGAATAGAATCAGAGTATAAACAAGACTTTAAGTTTATTCTCGGATTCTATTAAATGTAACAAGAAATCGACATTATACGATATAATACAAAAAATGTTTTTTAAAAAAAATCTTTCTCTAATTATAAGGGAATTATCTCTAAATATTTGTATTTTTGAATATATTACAAAGTGAATATATTGCATTAAATCAAAAAAAATCTATATCATATATTTTTGTATTTTACATAAATTTATTTATTGAATATTACCCATCCATGAATAAATGTCGCTTTATTTGTGAAAAATATACACATTAGTGATATATTATCTTTCAAATATATAAACATAAGAGTGTTCACAAGAAAACAATTTTTAAATGATCTTTCGTAATCGTATCGGCAATTAATATATTTATTAATAAATATTTTAATGAATTGCAACTACTTTTTTTTTGAAAGGCATTATTTAAATTCCTGTATAATATAAATGATTTCTGCCATAATATATAATATATTAAAGGATATAAATTAAAATAATTTTTATTATCTATAAACTTCACAAACACAGGTGATTAATTATTTTCTTGAATGTTATAATAATAAAAAAATATTTCAAATAATAAGAGTACTTCAACGTTTCATTTAATATAGTTTATAAATTTCAATACATAAATGAACTTTTATTTCAAAATAGATTGATTTTAGAAAATGTTAATTATATTTGAAAAATAATAAGAATTTATTAAATGTCCATCATTCAAAGAGAGTTAACATATATTTTAATAGAGTTAAAGAACTTCAAAATGATATTAAACATGAATAATATAAAGAAGAAATTCCTAAATTTTCTTTAACCACAATAACACTCATCATTCACAATAATTGCATTTAATGGCTTTAAGATCCATCCCTGTGAAGATGATTAACTGGATTGCGTAATTTCCATAACTATCTTAAAGCTTTTAACTGAAATCATTTTAAGCAATGAAATTTTTACAAATAATACAAATAACAAAATTTTTCATGTAGAGACTTCGTTTAGACCTGCGAAATATTTTTGGTAAGTTTAATTAAAAAAACAACATAAATTTTTAATTTAAAATAACGCACACGTAATATTTAAAACATTATGAAATATGTTAGTTGGTTAATAAATTTATCGATATCAATATTTACAAACACTTATAATATTTAGTAAGTACTAGCCTTTAAATAACATATGCCAAAATTTCATAACTATTTTCCGTTTGTTTTTCCATTTACAATATATTTAATGACATATATTTCAAAATTTTCTACAAAATGAAAATATGTAATTTCATTTATTTATAAAAATACATTTAAAATAAAAATATATTCATCAAAAATACAGTATTATTTGGTCTCCATTTTATAACAGCAAACAATGAAATAAAATTGTTGGTCTTATACGCTGCCATACACGCACAATTACAAATAATACTATTGTTCTAGAATTTTTCAGCATTTATTTTTGAAATGTTCTGGATAATAAAAAGGTCCTTTAAATATTGTATTATTTATTTAATTCAATGTTCACTGAAATGTTCTATCACATGATTCAAAGGTAATCACGAAGTTAAACAACAATCATAGTTTTGAAATTACTTACAGATTTGATTTTCCTTTTTTAATTTTGTTTTGAATACATGATAAACAATATTAAAGATATTTATATCGATTGGATAAAGATTATTACATATAACTAATATAATCACAAGATCTAAAATCTTTTTGCTTTTGTTATAATATAAGAGCATATCCTAAAAGATACAAAAATAAATAATTAAACTCTATTTTCTTAAAATTTATTCCCATATATTCCAGGCAATATAAAAATAGAACTTATAATCAATTCTAGAGAAAGAATAAGAAATTATAGAAATCCGAATCCTTCATTAATTTAAGGAACTTGTTTCTGCGAAAGAAGGATTAAACGAAATAAGAGTTCTGAGTTAAGCAAAATTATGTAAAAGTGATAAGATTAATATAACTTTGGGTAATAATCTGTTTATCATTACATCAAAATGTTGATACCTGATTTCATTTTTAATAAGAATTGTACTTTAAGAGAAATATCATATAAAGAATTTATATATACAATAAAAATTATACTGCAATACGCAATACATATAAGGTGGTGAACACTCTAAATATGTCCTGTATCTCGTATTATTAATTAATTATAACTTTTCTATCAATATTGTACTTTTTGGAACAGTAAATAAAGTAATTAAAAATAATTGGTGTAAAATATTCAAATATTTATTTCTAAAAATTGTTTTTACTTAAAAGTCTTCAGAAAGTTATTCAATATAGTTTTAAAACATTTCCTGTTTTGTCAGAAATTTAATGTACACAATTATTATTCATTTATTTTACTAATAAAATTGAATTTTGGAAAATTTAGTTACATGTAGCAATATTGCCTTATAATATATGGACATAAAAATTGAAAAAAAAACTGTCATATATTTGTGATACTTCAGTAAGACTTACGTTTATTTCATGCTTCGAGATCACTTTTAAATTTTATTAATTTTAAATATTATTAAATTTATATTTAAATTTATTATTTGTCAGTAAAAATAATAAATTTAAATATAATAATTATAACAAGTAAAAAATTTAATCTTAGTTACAAAAATGGAAAAACATTTTGAAGAATTGAAATAGTAAGTGTTAAAATATATTAATAAATTTTGTTTTAATTTTAAATGTTTCATTAAAAACCAAAATATGTAAAAAATAAATATATCAAATGCAATTGTTATTATGCTTTCTTTTAAATACATTTCTTCCTTCTTTAATTTAAACAGAATTTATATTCTTAAAAACTTTTGTGTATCTAATTAACAAATTATTCAACTTTCTTTGGGATATATTACATTTTAGAAAGTTCGTCATTCCGAATTATACTTGCTTAATGATTTGAATTAAGGTTATCTTTCCGTATTTTATAAATTAAGTGATCGAAGCGCTAATTAAAAATTACACTGCTGGCCACTGTAAATGCCGCACCCTAAAAGAAGCATACAAATAACATGAAATTTATAATATTGATTAGTTAGAATGCAAATGATTAAAATTTCATCGCAAAGACGCATTATGTGAGCCTGCGACACCATTTCAAAGGGCTATTTAAAGTTCGGAGATTTCATGATTTAAAGTTCAGCAATTTTTTCTCATGTGAATTTTTCACAAAAGAAGATCAATAATGCCTTGTACAACACCGCGATCAGTTTTTCATTAAATATTCGTGCTCGACAAAGAAGGTTAGTGGCATGCAGAGATTATACGTGATCTCTCAGGGGCATCGGTATTCCTGCTGAACTGTAATGCGGATATATGATTTTTTGGATGCAGGAGTATACAACGAACCTACGTGTTCGATCTCATCCACCTCTGTGCACCACTTCACAAGATGGCAAGCATATTGTGAGCATGGAAGTGACAGATCACTCAGCCACATCACCAACAATAAAAAAGCCCATTCCGTCTGCAGAGCATCATCCAGTGTCTGCACCTTTCATTCGACGCCGTTTACAGAAGAGTGATATGTCCGTAAGACGTCCTCGTCTACCATTGACGCACAATGACAGACGTCTCCACCGCCAATGATGCGATGAAAGAAGGATGTGAACGACAGAAGGGAATGAAATTGTCTTTATTGACGAGTCATGCTTCAGTCTGCAACACCACGATGGTCGGATTCGGGTATGAACACACAATGGAGAAAGGATACTGAATAACTGCACCGCATTGGGCGGTAATTAATATCACTCTCGTACTTTGTCGGTAGTTTAAACAGCCAGCGCTATCTCCGTGGTGTTGGATACAGTTGTCCTTCATTTCCTTTAGGGCTTGTCCACAGCCATACTTTAATAGAGTAATACGTGACTACACGTGGCATTCAATGCCCAAGGGTTCATCGTCAATCGGCAAAATTGCTTCCCTGGCCGTCATGCTCTCCGGATCTTTCACCAATAGAAAACATGTTGTCCATGGTTGCTCAATGATTGACCCCCATTACATCTGCAGCTTTCACACCAGATCAACATTGGCAACATGTGGAAGCAGCTTGATATGCTATACCCCAAGAACACATCCAAAGTCTTTTTGAATCAATGTCAAAGTGTGTGGTAGCGGTGATCTCCAACAATGGTGATTACTTTAACTAAGGATTTTGGCAGGAACCACATTTCACAGAAGTCCATAAATTTAATCATTTGATACGTGGTCAACACGTTATCTACACAGCAAATTCCGTTGTGATATCTCTTGTCTTTTTTGTTGCTATAATTTAGGGCAGTGTATATTAATGATGAATTCCTTGAATATTTCAATTATTACAGTGATTAAATTATATCTTACTTAAGACAATTAAGAATATATTTGATAGATGAAAGAAGAAATCAAATACAAATTACAAATGAACTGAACTTGATGTGGACTTAAATGACCATACTAAACTTTAACCGTTTAGGTATGAGATCGAAATAAGCTTGTATGTTAAAAATAAATAAATAATTTTATGCAAATTTTAGCTTTTGCTACATACCTAAGCCGTAGTATAAGGGAAGGAGGGCAGGTAAATCTATCAGTAACCCATGATCATCTATTTTTAGTGGTGATAGGTCTGGCAAAACTGCAGGTTAGAACATCAGTACCCTTTATATCGTGATTGATCTCAAAATGACGTACAACACGTATCTTGGCATAGTCCTGTTGGATGATGGCATTTCACAGGCTTTGAAGATAGAATACAAGGATTTTCCTTAAAATGTTAGAAACATGTTGATTATCATTCTAATTGCAGCTGAATATTATTTACATTCTATAAATAAAGGAACGTTTTATACGAAATGAAAACAAATTTTCATAACATGTTTCCAAATACTACTCTGAAATTGTACTTTGTAAATAGTTTAAGAATTTCTGAATTGAAAATATGTAAGAGGTTAACAATTATTTGGAAATATATTATTCAATATCAATTTTTGCAATTTAAATTTATATTATTAGAACTATCTTGCTTAATATATTTCGTATAATTAATTCTCAATAAAAAAGAAATATATCTCTTATTAAAATTCTTAAGAGGCATAAAATTTATGTGTAGGAATGAAAAGTGAAATATCAAACGCAGCATAAATTGTAAAGATAATAACAAAATGAAGAATATGCTCGAAGGTAAGACAGTATTCATGAATATATTTGAAAGATTTTAAATTAACTTGAGAAGTATGTGAATTGAAAACAAAAGTAGAGATTAGTAGTTGTGTAATGAAAATTAAAAATGTTGAATAAGAAAATACATTAGAGACAAACATTCGCATATTTGTCTGATTTGATCCACTTTTCACATGAAGGATTTATTGCGACTATTATTATGCATATTTGTTGATTTAAGAGTTTTTAATTTAAAATAAAAATGTATTACATTTACATTTTCCGTAAAATATGAGGCTTGAATGGAAGATGTTTAAAACAGTGAGTAATTCTTTTCAACCTGACAGGAGAGTAATATTTGTAATTACGAAAATAACTGAAGATAGAACATGAAAGTTATTATTTAATCAAAAAAAAGTTATACACTCCATTTGCAATGTAACTTCAAAATTATAAGAATATCAGATTTTGAAGAATTTTAAATATAAGCAAACCTGACTATTCTTTTATGGAAAAATAAATATAAAATGAGAATTCTGGAAAAGAATTCAAATATATAAGAACTTAGCTGAAATATACACCAGAACTCTTAGTATCATGCACATCAAATAAGTATTTAGATTTAAATTATTAACAAAAAAAAACACTCTATAAATGTAATATCCCAATATTGTTATGTCTACTATACAGAGTTACAAAAGCATTTATTATAATAAAAGGG
This sequence comes from Latrodectus elegans, assembly GCA_030067965.1. Classification (NCBI taxonomy): domain Eukaryota; kingdom Metazoa; phylum Arthropoda; class Arachnida; order Araneae; family Theridiidae; genus Latrodectus; species Latrodectus elegans. Next base: position 109,321,994 of record CM057810.1, read on the forward strand.
AATTTTATTATGCTTGGAAGATTGATATATAAATAAATGTTAAAACATAAATTGCTGAAAAATATGTTTTTTGAAAATATTCAAAAATGCATTATATTTTCTTACTTAAGCAAGATATATTTTGTTTTCTTACTTCAGCAAGATATTACTTCCTGCTAATTTTGCTTTCTTTCCCTTCATTAGAAAAAATATTTTGCATAATTTCCATTTTACATGTTTAGATATATAAAACACGTGGCTTATATTTATTTAAATCAAAGAATATATTTTAAAGATAAATTTAGCAACAAAATTATTTCTCTCGCCTGGGTAATCTATAAAGTTATCATGAATAAAAACGAACATAGAATAAAATTAGAATATGCCGGACACGTGAAAATAATGTTAATAATTCATTCACAAATTATTTCTAACTGAATTATTTCCTTTCATATTATAAGCATGTAAGTATTATTAAAACTATGCAAAATGTTAAGTTTAATAGAATGTGTTAAGAAAAGAGGAAAAACATATTAAGTTCTCAATTTTACATTTGATAAAAATATGTAAATAATTTAATTTCATTGACAATCATTAAAAGAAGCAAATTTCAAAAATAATACTTTATGCAAAGAAATTTAATTTGCTTTTGCTAGAAATTTTTAAAAGAATAACATGCTAAGGGGAAAAACAAAAACAATTGGATATGCTTTTCTGGCATGAGAAACGGGAAAAGTTAATTAAATAATTTATATAGTTTATATTTAATGTATCTTTTTCATCACGTCAGAAAAATGCATGCATATATGTTAAAATTCAATAAGCAATATCGAATTTTAACTATTCTTGCAGTAAACCAGATGTTACTTTCTTTAAATTCGTAAGAAAACTTAATTAAAATAACAATGAACTGAGTACAAAAGAATTTTGGAAAATCTTTCATGAGTAATTGATTTCCTCGCATACAAATTTATTTAGACAAATATAAAGAAAAATTGATGTTTTAAAATTTGATAATAGGAGTCTAGAATTGGATTGGTAGTAATAAATTTTTTTTTGCTAAATATTTACTTCTTTTGCTCTTAAATATCAGCATCATTTTTTAAAATAAATAAAAAAAGAAAAAGAGGACATTTAAAAAAGAAAATTTTCATTGGAGAGATTAGCATGGAAATATGCGAAATTATTCAATTTTTCTATAGTTAAAAGAAATAAAATTGCTTAACAATAAAATATTGATGTAATTTTAAAATAATATTTTAAGCATAGAAAAATCAAAAAAATTTATATTTGATTTCCGAATAATGCCTGATGCAAAAATATCCCTTAAAAACATGTGATTGCCATAAATGAAGTATCCCATAAATGTGATTGCCATAAATGAAGTATTTCTTAAATTAATATAGATGATAAAAATATTTTCGATTGAACATTTGTATTATACAGATTTAAATTTACTCATTTGTTTAAATTTGTTATTAAAATTATTTTTAAAATTTATTTATTTAATTTGCAATTTTTCAATACCCTTTATAGAAACTCTTACTTGATATAATGAAAATGTATCAAGTAAGAGTATCGTCCAAACTGAATAGCTAGAAACTTAGATTTCTAGAAACTTAGATTTCTAGCTATTCATTTATAAATTTATTTCAAATTTAATGAGAAAATAAAGAATTACATGCAAAAGCAAGTAAGCTAATTTTAAATTGCATATATATTTGTAATAAAGGAAATTCTAAATATATTATATATTGCAAACTTTTGTTTTTTAGTCTCAAAACCAATTACCTGTCTTTAAACAATTTTTCCCAAAAATATAGATAAATAAATAAATAAAAGAAAATAAAAGAAATTAAATATCCACACAGTTGCAAGTTAAATGTAATATTCCTATATTATTATGCAAGAAAGTTTTTGGGGCGTTCTTAATGACCCAAAAGAACATGATCTATATACAGAAAGTGTAGCCTACTGTTAATCCTCAGAGTAATAACCATCTGATAATGCAAGGTCATTTGAATAGGGAGAAGAGCACAAAGTCTTTGTATAAAGTCGCTCTATGGTCTTCCTGGCCACCCATGCAATATGCTGCCGCCCGTTATCACTCAAGAACGACACCCTTGAAATTTACTACTTCTTCTGTTGCAATACCTGTTAAACAAAGTCCAATTGTCACGAGTACAGTTCCGCAGAGACAGTTCGACCCATTGGTAGCAGCTCATTGAGAATCCCTTGATGACCAGACACCGGCTTCATTCCAGAGGAACAGATCTTCCGAACTGAATTTGCGAAATCGATGCCTTGCCGTAAATTCATTCACAGCACTACCCCCAAAAACCTGATTTCTTCGGTGATTTAATGCAGCGTATGATAAAACCGCTTTGAAGTCGTAGAGGAAAGAACATGAAACCAGTTCTTCCAACATGTACATTTCTCTTTTCTAGTGTAAAAAGTAAACAACAAATTTTGAAAATATTTTTGATGATGATATTGTTTTTTATAGACATGTTTAAATAGAAAATTGAAAAGCTCTCCAGAAGAAAACAAAGGAAAAAATAAAATTGTGTACATAAATTATTCTGATAAACTAAATAGGGGAAACAGTTATATCTTTCATTGTGAGTTAAATTCCAAAATTAATAAATCCTTATTTATATTTAAATCTTTTTGAAATTTAATGGTAATATGAATTTAGGTCTTAATTAAAGTTTTTTAGAAAAGAAATCATAGGTTTTTTAAACATTAAATCTTGTTGTTTTAATGTAATAATAATATTAATTTTACATCATTTTTCTACAAGATAAAATGTATGAAATGTTATAGATTTAAAAGATAAAATGATCACCGTTAATATTAGCATAAAATGTATTTATAATAAGTAAGATATTTTCCATGCGCTGTATTTTCTATAGTAATTAAAAATGTTCACAAAAGTATTCTTGTTTGCTTTTATAACTTATTTGTTTTCAGTAAATAATTTATGCAGGTATCACATCTTTTAATATTTCCTTCTGTCAAACTCTGGATAATATGAATTGTTATAAACCTCAAATTGAACATCCTGAAAAAAAAAATCCAAATAACTAGGAAAGGGTAGACATTTTCTCAAAATATCCATCGTTAATCTGCGAACAAAAGTACAGAAATATGTCTTAAATCTATAAATAATTTAATTCTTATAAGTTACATGTTTTTATTATTATATATTCTTAAGTAACGACAAGAGATATCCAGAAAATCAATGACTATTGTGGAAATTCTAACAAAATTCAATTTAAATTTTACAATTTAATGAATTCAGAAGTAACTAAAAAATCCTCTCATAGAAAAATGGTGAACTAAGAAAAAAATTGATACTCGTAACTTACTCATTGTGGAAGTAAGTTATTTTTGAAAGTAAAATGCAAAAGAAATCATTAAAACTGAAAATACTTGCATCTGTAATTAAATATATGAATTACAGTAAAACGTTAAAATTTCTTTATTCAAATCTCGGAAAGAGGGTTTTTGCTTCTCATTAATATTTTCACCATATATATTCTAAAACTAAAAACTATCTATACAAATTCATCTATTTCTGAATTCAACTTTAGCTTTGCAAAATAGTGACTTCGAATGCTGTTGAAACTATCGAGAGAACAGAAAAACAATGTTACTTGAATGAAGTAAATATAGATTCCATTTACTGTAGCTAAATAAGGAATTTCCCATAAAACAGTATATTATATTTTATGAACATAGTTTAATTAAGCAAAAACTTTGATAAGGAAAATGTTAGTTGGTAGGGAAGTAACTACTGACGTGACTTAAATTCACTGGAATTAGAAAAACATAACCAGTAACAGTGGTTGAAAATTTTATATTTATATAAAGAATAAACTTTTTATATATACCTTGTTTGCTTATCTACGATAAAATAATATTTCAAGGCAAAACTATTTAGAATTTCCAATGAAATTTATACAATATTTAAATTAACTCCTTTATTTCAATATAAAAAATTAGTTAAAGACTTTTTCTCACTTTCAAATTCTAAAAATCACATATCAGGTTTTAATCTATATTTCAAAAGAGGTACAAACATGGCAATGAAGTTCCATTAATCACCTACATACTTCTTTGTTTCACTTTAGTGATAAATAACTACATTAGTGATAAGTATTAATTTGAAAACGTTCCAGGTAATCCTTTTGATTCAATCAATAATTAAAAACGATAATGTACGGCCCATATATATAGTCTCATATGATAATTAGTATCATTTAGTCTATGTAATCTTAAGTTACTGAATTAAAAAATATTATATAGTACTGTTAGGTTAAAGGTTTCAGCAAAAAAATTAATTATAGCTATTTGAATGCATACATAAGAGAAACAAAAAAAATTTAAAAGCGTTGAGTTTTAAATTTTTATTATGTTTAAAAGTTATAAATTTTTTAACAAATTCAAATATAAGTCACAATTCATATATTTTATGTAAAACATTGGCTGGTTAATTTTAGAGACTAAATTTTTTTATGTAAAATTAAATGCGTTCAATTTGTATATTACTTAATTGCTTATCTTAAACATAGTGTCAAATATTTTAATTAATACGGAACTACATAAAAAATATAATTAGAGAAAATTATACGGCTGGAAAATATCTCATTTATCTTCCTCCAACTTATTTTGATTTAATTTTAATGAAATATGTCATTTACAGACAAAATAGACTTTTTTGAACAATGTTTAAAAAATATTTCTTAAACTAATACACTTTATTACGGTATCTAAGGGGTTTATTTCTGTAAAATAACAATAGAAAGTACTCTTAACATTCATTTCCGTGTAGAAAATCCTTTAAAGTTACAAGTTATCATTAAATAGACTTTTGAAACAATTACTTTATAATAAATGTAACTTTTATTTCGTGTACATGAAAACGTATAATTACAAAAAATAAATGGTTGTTTTAAATGTAAAATAATAAATCAGTAACAGGAAACAGTATTTTTACTTAAAATTCTTGCAATAAGATTTTAAATTTATATTAAAGGCATAACTTAATTAAACATATTTTCATTATTTGTTAATTTACAAACTTATCAGTTAACTAATTAATAGAAACAAAAAACTCCCCGTAACGGATTTAAGAGATGGATATTTGTAGTCTATTAAGTAACATAGAAATTTGAGAAATAAAAAATGTTAATAAAATCAATTTATAGGTTTCGTTTAATACAGGAAATATTTTGCCCGCATACATTAAAAAATGGTACATACACATATAAAATAAACGAAACCCTTTTAAACTCAATTAAGGAAATTAATTTCCATTAAGGTGCAGATATAGTCAGTAATTAGCAGATAGAAAATTTATGTCTGTGTCAAATACATTATTAATGTCAATGTATAAAATTTTCTTATGATAAAAATAAATCGTAGAAAAATTTAGTTTAATAAAAACCACTTTTTTAGTTAAACTTTAGTTTAATGAAACTGATCATTATGTTTTAAATATTTATTAGAAAATGACCTTCGTATCTTCAAAATACGAAGATTATTTTCTAATAAATATTTAAAATATAGCAATAATTATAATTTAATTATTTTTAGGAAAATTAAGATTATTTTTATATGATGGGAGAAAAATAATACACAATCAGATTAAGTAAATCTGTGTAACTTAATATTAATTTAAATGTTGGTAGAATAATACTGAGTAATCCATAGTTCTTTTGATTCAGAAAGCTAAGTATCAGTAAAACGGTGGAAAATTAAGTTTTTCCTTCAAACTTGAATTAACGTGTATTAAATCAATAATTTAATCATAAGCTATAATTTAAATATATAAATTTTGTAAAATGAACATCTTGTTTAAATTCCAGTTTACCTCATTTTGCAGAAACGGTATCTGTATGAGAGTAAAGTTCAAATTTATCTTAATTAAAAGTAATTGAAAATAGGAATAAAATAGAGTGATATATATTAGTCAAGAAATTAGCTACCAATAATGTTATAATAGTTGTCTCATACAATTATTTAAACAATGCTGCAAATTTTTTTTTCAACTTTCAGTAATTTAGTAATGATTTATGGTATTAATTCTATAACAGTTGCTGTTCTGAAAACACTCGTAACAAAATGATCGATTATAATCACGATTTTAAAATAAGGTCAGAGTTGTCTGGTCAAGTCAAATTGGTCATGTTTTAATGCCATTTTTTGTATTGTGTTGATGTAGGGAATTTTATATTAAAAAAGGAAATATAATTCTATTTTAATATAAAATTCCCTACCTAAATTCCTTATATACAATTTAAATTCCCTGTAAAATTCTTTGTATGAAATTTAATGGAATTTTATATAAAGAAGCGAATAAGAAGATAATAATTTTACATATATAATAAAGATTTTTTTATATTGTAAATAAGAATGACATACGCTGCACTGCAAAGGGTATTTCTGAATACTTTTGAAAACAAAACAATTTAGAAATACCCTTTGCAGTGCAGCGTAACAAAAATTTAGCAAGTACACTCTGATAACTATTTTGCCATACTATAATCTTATTAAAAAAGAGAATATATGTAGAAGTTCTTGAAATCATGACTTGTTTTTAAGCTAGTCATATTTTTTTGTTTCAACTAAAATGCAAATAATCTAAAATAGTTTTTGAAGTTCTAAACCTCTTCAAAATAAAAGGCTCTATACTGAAACTAGCAATAATACTTATGTTAGAAACGTAAAATATTACATATTATTGTCAAAAAGAGGATTTAGAAAAAATAAAACATTCAAATTCTTTACCATTTCTGTAAATAATATTTTTCATTGTTATTTCGATTTAAAAACATGTTCTGAAAATTTATGTGCGATATTTTTAAAATATATAAATGTTTGAATATTTTTGAAAATGATATCTTGTAATTTCTTATTGCATGAAACTCAACTATTATCAAACATCTTATATGAAATATTTGTTTTCTTTTATTAAAAATAAAATATATTTGATTTCTAATTTATATTATTTTTGAAAAACTGTAGTTTGAAAGTCTGGGTTTAGTTTTGAGGAATATAGTAATAATAAAATACAAATAATCATATTAAGACAATATTCTGTACTCGCAAATGTTGAGATGGAAAACTATTGCATAAATTGAAACTAAACATTCGTAGAATGAATTACTAATAATACTTTAAGGTAATATTGATTATAATACAAAAATAATTTCGTTTTAAAATGAAAATAAAAAAAAAATCATTGTGTACAGTGAACATATAATATGTAAACATATAGTTTTAAGAATATTATAAAGGCGCTTATACTTATGAGTTTTCATTAATTTCTAAAATGAAAAATATGTGTCAAATTCATTGAAACTATTAAAACAATTATAATTCAAGCCTACAATATTTTTGTGATTTATAATTTGACTTTTACTTGCAATTTGACTTTTACTTTTACAGCACTGTGTGAGAATAGTGTATTATATCTCAAATTTAATGTAAGTCTTTTATTGAAATACAAATCCTAAATGTTACACCAAAGACGTTTTATAAAGCAGCTATATTTTCATAGCAATAATAAGTCAATTCAGATTATCAAATACAGTAAGGTATATCTGAAATAAGAAAGAATTCAGAGTTCATTTTAATTGTCCAGAAGTTAGCAGAATTCAATCAGATGCATTTTCCTCTAATAGTTCTAACAGCACAAAATGATTGAATACCAATTTGAATTATTATTTGTTTTGTCATAAAATTTTATAGAGAAAATACAGAATTCATATGTCACCTGAGAAAATTCATGTCTGTTACCTTTCTACTGTGAGATTCACAATTTTCTGTGCTTCTAGTGTGAAATAACGAAATAAAGCATAAAAGTTTATCTTTTTTTTGTCCTGTATTTCTTCTTATTTTAAAGATTAGTATAATTATATTGTTCAATAAATTTACAATATATTCCTATCCAGGGAATATATTAGAAAACGGCTAACAAATATAGTTAGATATAATAAACTGTTTCTTTTTTAAAGACTTTCTTCACATATAAATTAATTCTTATTTACTGATTATTTTAATAAAAAAATATATTATTAAAAGAGATATCAATGTCAACAACTTTTAAAAATCATTTTATATCAAGATAATAAAATAATTAATAGATTTTATAAATCTGAAACACCAAAATTATGAAATGATTTACAATTTATTATTAAATATCTTTTATAACTTTCAGAATTTGGAATACAAAATTAGTTTTATTTAAAAAATAATTAGTTAATGTAAAAATATTGCTAAGGTAATAACAATTCACAATACAGATTATCACTTAAACACAAACCTTTAATTAATTACAATACTTTTGCATTAATTAATTTAAATTGTAAATTTTATTACAGAAGTATATTTAATACTTTTAAAAAAGATCAGGCTTTGCATAATTGTTCCTGAACAATTAATTACAAACGTATTTTATAATATGCACACGTGGGATGTATATAATTAGTAAAACATCTGCTCTAAATCTCCTAGGATTTACAGTTAGGTGGAACTTGTATTGTTTGGATTTAATTTCTGCCATCCAAGTTGTAGAAATAACATGAAATAAAGGAAAATGAAGCTTATCTTAATGAATATACTTACGAAGAATTGTATGTAAAGGCAATTTATAAATCATCAATATAATAATAGTATTTTAATTTTTATACAGCAGGAAGTACATGTACAGTTATTAAATACTTTTTGTGAAACAAGTTCAATTTTCATTTTAGGTTAATATTTTTAATTGACTGATGTTTAAAAGAATTTCAATGCAAAATTTAAATTTTAAATTATTTGAGAATTACTGCACAAAACATAATGAGCTCATACTTTTTACTATTTGGTATACTTCCTTGCTTTTCTGGATGATTATATTGTAATAAATAACTATGTTATTCTATTTTTTAAAAATATTTGCATAAAATATTTAACTGGATTTAATATTTTTAAAAAAAATGTAGAATTGACATGTATTAATTTTATATTATTATTCTATTATATGAAGATTAATTAATGAATGTATATTATATATTTTTAATTAATTAAATTATTACGCTGTAATAGTCTTAAAGAATTAATAAAATTTAGACAAATTTATGTTTATCATAATAAAAAATTTTAAATTTAGAGTTGCGTTTACTTCAAAGCAATCTGTTAAATACTTTATATACTTAATAAAAATATAAAATGGTTTTAAGCGCAGTAAATTTTCTGAACGTAATAATGATATTTTTCAATTAAAATTACTGAAAACAGCTGGTGATTGGTTGATATTTATTGTGCTAGTTTAATGTATGTGAACTTTATATCATATTATAATATTATTTTAATTTAGAGTATATTTCATATTTGTTATAAATATTTTAAATACAGTTTAACACAATCCTATATTAATTTTAAAATGGTTCAAGAGACCCTTTTTAAAAATCAAATAATTTTAGGACTTTTACATATATTTAGAAAGTTAGGAAGTTATTAAAGTTTACATTATAAAAATAAAAAAACTTATAAAATTGGTATTTTCACTCCATACATGTTCCAAAATGGTGACTTGAAAATAGTGCAAATAGTTTTACTTGCAAATAGTGTATTTCAAACTGTTTTTATAATGTAATTTTTCCTGAAAAAGTTTCTAAGATAAAAAAAATATTTTTAATAACAAGAGTATTTTGGTAAGTATAAAATTTCAAGCTTGATAAAAGACGGTAATAAACTGAATACTGAAGATGAGCTACGAGTTGGTTTCTCATTCACATTTAATTAGTATTCAACACATAGAAGTGTTGCTACTCGATGCTAGTAGTTAAGAAATATTATTGAACAGGTTCTTATATTATGTAATTCTTGCCAAAAGAATTATTTTTTTAAAGTTGTGAAGTGTCAATCATCGAGTTATGTGAAAAACATTTTAACATTTCGTTTATTAGAAACACAACATCGTATTGCACTCTTATAAAATAATTAATTTATCTTTGAAGTAGAATGATGAAATTTGGATCCATCCGATTGTCAAGCAACAAATTTATAATCAAATGAAGGGTGCTTGAAAATTGAAAAATATAGAAAATAGCAGTATCCTTGCGTCTCAAGAAAAATGGTAATTTTGTTTTCTTTACTTATCGTAGTGTCTGTATTATTTATTCCCACACACAAGCCCCATTATTAAAAAAAGAGCACTGATTCAGTATTTTGGGCATTTTAGTGAAACCATTCATTGGAAACGACGCGAAGAGAAATTTCACGGTTTTGCAAAATCACAACATGCCTTCTCACATATATTTTATTCCTTCAGTTTTTGCCAAGGCATTCAATGAGTATCGTCCCAGAAACTCTATATTTCACTGAAGTGAAATAAGGATTATTTTTACCCTCCAATTAAAATTGAATTGCTTCGTCAGGCAATTATTTAAAATCCATTAATTTGAAAGATAAACTAAATATGATATTTAAAGGATAATTACGAATAATATTTAATGTCCCGTTTTCATAATTGGAAAAATTATTCTCAAATATTTATCGAAGTTTTAGAAAAGTGCTTTGAAAGAGATGAATAAAATTTTGACAAATATAATATTTATTTATTATTTATTACTATTATTGTTATTTTATAATGGCAGGTAAAATAATAACTCTGAATTTCTTAATGTCACAGCTCCGAGTACTTGTGACCATTACATTTTAGAACATTTATTCATAAAATTTAATAACTTATGTTTAAAATCATATTAGCAATATTCTATTTCACTTAAATATGCTCTAAATCATTCTAGTTTTAAAGTTTAAAAAATAACTGATTTTTTTTATATTCTTTGAAGCTTATTTAGAGTTTAATAATGAGAATTTCAGCAAATATTAATCTCTATGGGTAAAGTTTTACAAAAGAATCATTCCATGCCGATATAATTGAAAAGCATTTTAAAACTGTTAATTTTGCTGAATCACGTATCATAACTTAAGAATTCACTTATAAAACTAAAAAATTCATTATTTTATGCATCTTGAAAGTTGTAAACTGAAAAACAATGAATTAAAAACTTATATGTGTTTCTCTAAAAAATATATAAATGATCCAATAAATCATTTGAAATATTTTCAATTAGTGTAATTTTTAACATTAATTCAAAATTTATTTATTTTTTATCAATTTATCATAAACTTTCTTCAATGAATTATACTATATAAATTTCTCTCAACTGAATTTAAAAACAATTTCTATTTATCATAAGTTACATTTATATAATTTTGTGGTGAATATTTTGTACTTATAATAATTTCTCAGTAAGTATTATTTTGTTATTCGACATTTACTTAAAAATGGGGAGATATTGATAAATTTTTTGTAAATAAAACTTAAATGAGTATTGTAATATTTGTTATGATTATCGTTCATTAAAAGAGAAATATTGTGAGTCAAAACTTTTTTTTCTGATAAACTGGTGCTCAAAAATATGTTTAACCAAGAAATTTAATACAAGTCTATTAAAATTTAAATTAATTGTTTTTGTTTTTATAAAATGAACTCATGATAAAAAACATATGTAATAAAATATAAAAATATAGGGTATATAACGAGTGTTTAACATTTATTTTTTTTAACTCATAATTTTAATAATTTGTAATAATGTTTTTAGAATTACTCTTTTTAAAGTTCTGGGAGAACTTCTAATCTTCATTAATAGCTAACATTACTTATTTATTATTAGTTTTATATTTCAAGATAATCTAATTACTTTAAAATTTTAAGGAATGCTAAAACAAAATTTGGGTGATAAAAAATGCTTAAAGAACTGGGAAACATTCAAATGCTTACGAAAATCTAAATTTAATTTTTTTCCCAACTTTTTACATTCATTTAGTCATTTTGCACAAAACATGTTTACGTATAATGCATATAAGTATGTACGTTGCTGTCTAAGGTATGCCAAAAATATTTTAAAGAATGTAACAATTTTTTATGTACAAAAATTTAGCTAAATAAATAATTTTTTACATAAATATTTAAATCTTTGAATAACATAAAATATAGCATTTTTTTAAAAACTACCTATATGTACATTTATAAAAATTATGTACTAACAAAAACATAAATATAATTGCTATTGGCAAAATAACTTCCCCTTTTTAACAACTCACTTTTTGTTTCAAAATTTAAATTTTTGATAACTCTACAAAACTTTACAGACATGGGAAAATTATTAACTTAGAACAGTAAAACTAAGAAGGAATTCAAAAGAAATCGTGAACTGAGGGAAACGATTTTGATTTATTTTTTATTAAGCTTTAAACATGTTTTGAAAAATATGTAATTCTTAAATTAAAAATGTGGCTCTTTTCATTTAATTTTTGATCTTTGCTTCAAATATAGTTGCATATAATTTTAAATCTAGTTGTTTCTTATTAATTATTGTGCCCCCAGCTTGAGTGATTTGGCGGCATCTACTTTCCATACTGTCAATTAAATTGTTGATTACAGAAGGGAGAAGCGAAGACCAGAAACGCAATAAGCTTATCTCAGCTCTTCTACAGACCTTGAAGGAAGATTTAAGGCAGTAACTTGTCTACCGAGATTGTTTCACAGATACACTCTTGAATTCACGTCTTTAGATCGGTGATTCCCTTCTGTTCAAACGAAGAATCTCAAGATATCCTTTAACAAATACAGTTAGATGACGTCATGCATTATCATGTATCAAAAGGAAACCATTTCCTATTGTCCCAGTATAGGGGTAGACATATGGATCAAGAATATCATCTTCATATCTCACACCAGGCTCAATTCCTTCCAAGAACACGTGCAGGTGAGTGTAACCACTGAGTAAGATCCCAAAACAAAACATTATTCCATCACCGCAGTACTTGTGCCTTTCCAAATTGATAGATTGATTGTATCTGATTCTTTCTTCTTTGCAGGTCAATTCATCCTGAATCACTCTCCAGTGTGAATCAGCACATGTCTATGAAAAGTACAGAAACCCATCTTCTTTCGTTTCAGTAAGTCCTCTTACCCAAGATAAGCGGGCCCTACTCTGTCTTCCGGAGAGGAGGACTCACACATCTAACCATTGCATAGATACCTGAATGATAAAACCACCTTTACACTAGCGATTATTTTCTCTCTTGTGTATTGTGTAACAAAATTATCTGTAACAAATTGAGGTACACAAATGCATTGTCTAATTCGGGCAGAAAGAGCTATAGAATGGTCTTTATTAGGTGTTGTAGAACGTAGTAGGCCTAGAAAATATGTTTTATGGACACAGAAGCTGTGATCCGATATTGATTCAAATGACAGTGAAATACATTAAGTGGGTCAAACAGCATAAGTTTATATCCTCCGCTTTCTATCCATCCAATCGCCTTCCCACTATCATGAAGAAACAATTAAACGGGCTTTTTCTCTAACCTTAAGACTACTGACATCGAATCTAATTACAAAGATTGAAAATCAACAAATGATACAAGCGTAATTAAGAAAGCCTTATGTTTGCGCAATTTTCTCTCCCTCATATATACCTGCTCTTTTCTATCACAAAAACTAGTAGTTAGGAGATTTGCATATATCTGCATAAAACTTTTTCTATCAGTTATATAAACTATAAATTTTATTATAAGTACCATTTTTATGGTGAACTTTGGAAAACATGTTATTCATTCTTTTAAGATTTTTTCTTAACTTTTGCGGGATAGTGAATCACACAGCTTTTAAGGCTATTTATGACTATGAGGTTCCTAATCTGACCATGTCATTCATTAGGTAAATTTAGAATTTAGAGTATGTGTGAGATGATTTAATGAAAGTATATATTAAATTATATACTTCATTGAAAGAAAAAGTTAAAACTCCAATTTGATATTAACTTTAGTCATGGATTTTTGAAGAATGCGCTAGACAAATATTTTTGATGAGAAATGAAACCCCTTAATGCTAAAAGCATTTTATTTATTATTTAAACATTTCAGGTTTAATCTTTAAAATGGAGATAATTTCGAGAATTTTTCATATATTTGTTACAACATTTTTTCTAATTATACTTCCAATTTTAAAAATAGATGGTTAGTTTCTTTATATGAATATTAAAAAATGGATTGTTTTACAGTTAAATCTTTAAAATAAATATATAAAAATGGATTATTTAAATAGAAAAAAAATTTTTAGAACAGATAATTTTTATTGAGCATTGGAAAAATAAACTCAAAATATACATGATAAAATTAAAAAATATATAATTTACTCAAAATTTATATTTGCATAAAAATAATATTTCGCATAGTTAACTAGAAAAACAACAAGAATAAAGAACTGCTTTACTCACTAATATTATAGAAAAAATATTTAAATGAAATATTACTTTATAAATTTAAAATGTACTATATTTTTGTTAGATTCAAAGGAAACGATATCATTTTGTCAATGTTCCTTAAATTAAACCACAAATTTGAAATTTTGTTGTTAATGTATAGATTAGAAATCCGAATAATTTTTATAACATTTATTTCAGATAAAACTTTTTTTAAAAATCATCTTGTGTTTTACATAATAAAAATAATTAAAGTTTTATTGAGAAAATAGTTTGAACAGGCATTTTACTACAACTATTTCACTTATGTAAAAATATGAGTAGTAAATAGCTTTTATATTTTGTGCTTGTTTATACATTTTAGTTTTTAAATTAAACATTAAAATTCCTGAATCTGGTTGAATATTAATTTTTATCGAAAAGGTCTTCTATTGGTAATGCAATAAGAGGATATTTAATACCTATGAAAGCGTTTTCAAATCACAAGCACAACCTCCTGGGGTAGACTTTTCTCACAATTTTAAAACTATTTCACCATAAAGGTTTATGCATTACGTGATGTGCTGTAAATGGTTTTTCAAACTTTAGAGCTAGTTTATGTTTTGAAACGGTAGTATATATTGCTCTTAATATAGAGTATTATGTGAAAAAGTTGCTCTTAAAAGTTCTATAGCCGTTTTCCTCAACAAATTTTAAAAATGATATGCTCTTTGCAAATCAATATTTTATGAAACGAAAAAGAAATAAACAAATTCCAGAGATTCTATATGAGTGAAACATGCGCTTTAGACTTAATTTGAGTGCATTTGAAATGAGTAAGACTATATATATATATATATATATATATATATATATATATATATATATATATATATATATATATATATATATATATATATATATATATATATATATATATATATATATATATATATATGTTCATAAGTGTATCATTGCAAACGTTTGAATCATTTTAATGGTTTGCTGGGGAGCAAAATTTTGTTGAGTTTTAAATTAATGCTTGAATACTGAATCAATTGAAAATAATTTTGTATTTTCAACGATTAAAGCTAAAACAAAAAAATTCCTATTATTCATGTTCAAAAGAAATGTGTTACAATCAAGTAATGGGATCTTTTTTTCATTTGAATGAACAAAATAAATATAAATGTAAGGAGGAGCATCTGTATACAAAGATTTCAGCCATGAATGATCAAAATTTAACATATGATTTCATAGAAAGGATAAACTTAAACTTCTTTAAAATCTCATTTTAAAAAGATTTCAAGTACCAGTGAAATTATAGATTCATAATACATTATTTATTGCAATATAAATATTTCAGTTTGAAAATCATCATAATTTATACATCAAAATATCAAATGTAGTCATGGAATGTTTTTTTTCTCAATTTTGAATAAATTTTAAAATTAAATTTTGAATAAATATTTAATAAAAATTTAATTTTGAATAAATATTTAATTTAAGAAAAATTTTAAATAAATATGATAAACTTGATCCACTTAGCATTCGAATCAACCTGATAATTTGGAAGACTTTTAAAATAGGAACATTCATTGTGATGTAAAAATTGTGTAATATATATATTGCGTAATGTAAGAAATTTCTTTGACTATAGGGATTTACAAAAACGCATTGAAACAAAAAAAAGTCTTCTGATTTATCAAATAATAGATACCCATATATTTGCAAAGTGACAATAAATACTAATCATAGAGTATTAGAAGATGTGTGGTTTTGTTTTCATTTGTATTGTTAAATTCAAGCTTCACAGAAATCTTATTTGTAACATCTGAATTCCTCAATTTTATTGTATTTAATAAGTATTTTCGTGTAGTTATCAATGCATCCAGGCTATGCTTTGCCAAATGATCTTAAACTTTTGGGAATTATTCATCGTGTTTGTAATAAAATACCGACAATATATTATTTTCATGCAAGTTATTTTGTTTCTCCCATTTTCTATAAATGAATTTTAAAATAGTAAATTTTACGCACTTAACAATACTTATACATTTCTCAAGATATCTCTTTATACTTCCAAAATATCAAGGAATAAAAAGAAGCTTCTAAATATCAGAAAAAATTCATGAATGTTCTATTTCTACAAAACGTCAAACAATCTGGCATGAAAATGTTCATCACAAAAAATGAAATATCATAAAAATTTTAAAAGAGATATTGACTTTACAGAAAAATGTTGCGCTTGGATATATTCCAGATATTAAACGATTGAAAAGAATTTTTGAACATTTAACTGTTTCCTACAAAATGGTAGAAATTTGGGTTTAAAAATTGACGAAATTAAAATTTTGTATCCTAAATAATACATTTTTTTTATCCAAGAATATGAGAGTTTCATTTTAATACTTACATTTTGTACAACTTTTATATGATTTTCAATTTATATTTGATATTTCAGTATCAATTTTAAAATATGTATTAAACTATCAAATATTCAAAAATGCTAAAATATAAATTTATTATCAAAAATTGTAAAATGAATTAATTTGATAATTAATACATTTTATTCATTTAATGATAATAAAAACTCTTATTTAAAAAAGGTTTTTCTTATTAAAGAATTATGAAAATTTAAGTGCTTATTACACTTATCATTTTATACATTTTCTCAACTTTATATTATATATGTATCGCTTTTAAATATCTGTTAATCGTTTCACAAACGTCATTAATGTTCATGAAATAAGATAATAAGTATTATTTAGATAACTTAGACACTGAAACTATTTGACAAAAGTAAATTATTAAAATTTATGTCAGAAGATGATGTACCATATTTCATATAAATTATAATAAAAAAGCATTCTACATAATTAAATTTCAGTGGATGGGGGGTTTCAGGAATATATATTCATTTGGTTTACATAAATTATCTCTATAGATATATTTTGAGTAAACTATCTTATTTTATTGGGATAACTATCTTATTTTAAGTAAAAATTAATTCATGTATTCAAAAAGCAATGTTATGTTCTATTAAAACATAAAATACTTCAAATTTTAATTTTTCTGCAAGTTACATTAATACATAAAAATAGATGTGTCCATTGATACTCTTCTTTCTAATTTAACTGAGATATTTTAGTAACGTATATTTGTTAGCGGTAAATAAGTGAAAGTTTCACAGTTTTTAAATATTTACACAATAAAATCTTTTTCCATTGATTTATTCAAACTGTATGACCAGTATTTATATAGCATTTATAATCCATTGAATATTCTTAAGGAAAGAGTTATTATATTCATACTTTTCTGGTGTAGGAAGAAACTGTCATGTAATTTACATTAGAGTGTAAAATAAAGATATTTTATTACAATGCAATAAAGGGAAATAAATTCAGAGAATTGCATTGCAATAAAAGAACCACTATTTTAAACATTTGATAAATGAGAAAATTGCTTATCACTGTTTTTAATAAATACTTCAAGTCTCGGAACTCACGGTCTCCAGTTGATAATTATCCTTTTCTGTCTCACAACTCACAACTTTTAACCCACATATTTCAGCAAATACACCCACTATTATTTGCATTTTAATGCCTCCTTCTTAAACTAAATTTTCATTCATCTTTGCTTTGATTTTAAGCACATTAGAGTGCATGAAAATAAGATCTGCTAAAAAGAAAAAGTGCTTGTAAGTCAAAACATTTTGCCTCTTTTATATTTCTTTTTAGGTAATTAAATGTATAAGAAGAAACATTCGTTGTTCTTTTAGATTTAAATTAAAAATAATTAGATAGAGCAAATTCCATTTTGAATTTCTTGAAAGATAAAAATTTAATTAAAAATTCATTTGTTAATAAAATTTTATTTGTACTTTTCAATAAACTGTTTATTAAAAGAGATGTTTTAAATAAATTCATTCATTTTTAAAATTTGCATCTGTTATCAAATTTTTTTTCTTGGAAATTGTTTTTAATTATTTTACTGCGTCAAACATTTTTGTATTTTATAATAAGCAAACATATGCTATATTTTAATTCCTTTTTTTAATTTTATTTGAGCAACAGCTTTCATTTTAAAAAGTGAAATGAGCTCTGAAAAGAATATTAATAATTTCAATTAATAATGTTTGTGGCATTTTTAAGTGCATAAATAATACCACATTTTCCCTCTATCTTCTAAAATCTTTTAATGTATAGGTTTAGATGAATGATACTTTAAAAAGAAATTATTTCATACACTTGAATTAATACAGAAATTTTTCCGTAGCATTTTTACTCTGAAGAAAATTTGTTTTATCTGTTTTTATGATATTTACCTTTAATATCAAAAGTGAAATATGAAGAAAATGTGTAGTTTTCTTTTACGCTTCATTTTGTGTAGCTCAAAATTAATTTCATGTTTAAATATGTTTTTCGTTATTATAGAGGCTAAAAATATTTTTAATGATGCGTTAGTTTATTAAAGCTAGCAGAATTTCAAAGAGAAACCAAATTTTCAAAACATAACTTTCTTAGAATGACCTAAAATAAATTTTTGTGGAAAAAATACAATTCCCTTTTTCTAAAATCCAATATCCATCCTCTCTCTCTCTCTCTCTTTATATATATATATATATATATATATATATATATATATATATATATATATATATTGTATAACATAGATTAAAAATTAGCATTTACTCTTGGATTGAAATACAAGAATGCGAGTTTAAGTTTTGCTCTAATATTAATTGTGTAAGTGTGGCTTTAACTGTGGCTTTAACTGCGGCTTTTCAGTAATATAAATTTGAAATAGGATTCCAGGAATTGAAATTTGATCACATATTTTCCTTGATTTTATTGTTGGAATAGAAATGAAATTACGGAATTTAGTACCCAAGTAAATTTTATAAAAATATTTCCCTTCATGATATCTTAGAACTTGCTATTATATAAAGTAGAAATAAACAATTGATCATAATTTTGTTAATTCTCAGTTAGTATTACTAGAATTTGCTACACTGAAAAAAAGCAAATGAAGAAATGACACTTATTTAATAAAATAGTATACTAGATATAAAAGTATAAAATTTTTAGGACAACTTTATGGCACAGAATATAATGGCACTTTATGGTATAATCCTGGATGCTAAATTCTGAACTTTTTGGCGATGAAGAAATGTTGCCAAGATGACGCACAGTGACATGCGGGATGACTTGAATACCAGAGTTGCAAAAATTGAATTTTTCTGCAAAATTTGTCGTGGATTTGGGAATGTTTTACTTGGCAAAGTTATAATTTTTCCAAATTCTTCTTTATTTTCAAATATTACTCCAAATCTTTTAACGCTAGCTTGAAATTTTCTCATCTTATTTGAATAAACATGTTTATAATCATTCTATCTGATAAACTTACTTTGTAAGTAAGAGGTGGACAGTGATTTATGATCTTTCCTGAACCTGTCCAATGGGCAAAGAGTTTCTTGTTTGAATCTGGAATAAGTAAATAAACTTGTTCTCCTATTTTAAAATTTTTCATCACTGACCTTCGGTTAACGTATTGTGAAGATTTCTGTTATTTGTCATTTGAAATCAAGTTGGCTTGCTCTAACCTTATCTTTATTTCTTGAAGATAAGGAACAGCAGATTCACTTAGATTATTTGGGATGGGAATCTCTCCTGTCCATGATAACTTTTTTTCCGACCTGTCCAACGGGAACTGATCAATGAGCACTGCTAGACGACCTCTTGGTTATTTTCCATACATCAGCTAGAAAGTTGAAACACCAGTAGTACAGTTTGGAACTTCTTTGTAAGCAAAAACTAAATACGGTATATATTTATCCCAGTTGTGCGGAAATACTGTATATGTTTATCCCAGTTCGAATGATGTGATGCAGCATTTGCTTAAGTACTTTATTCCATCGTTCTACTAATCCATTCGAAGCACTATAAGCAGAAATGGAGAATCTGGGATGCGAACCAAGTCTTTTCTCAAATTCTTGAGTTAATTTGGAAATGAAATTTTTCCCATTGTCACTAGCAATTACATGAGGTATACCTGTTCTCATGAATATTTCTAAGAGTGCATCGCATGTGGCTTCAGCTGTCAAATTTCTAAATGGTATTGCTTCAGGCCAACGGCTATGTTGATCCACTAAGCATAGTATATACTTATGTTTCCTTGCAGATTAAGGGTTGATGGGGCAGATCATATCAATATTTGCGATTTCAAATGGTAGTTATGACCTTCTGTCAGGAGATAATGGAATTTTATCAGTTCTCTTCTCAGGACTTCTTAGTTGACAATTCTTTCATGCTTTTCAAAAAGATTCTACATCTGTTGATAAATTAGGCCAATAAAAAGAATATCTTATCCTTTCCCTTGTTTTCTTTATTTCCAGATGTGCTTCAAAGATAAAGTTATGTGATAAGTCAAGAACCTATTATCTTCTACTAAGAAGTAATACTGATTAGAAAACATTCTGTCCCAATATTTTTTCTTGATGGTGTAACAAATCAGCAATGAATAAATAATTTCCCTTTTTCTGCTCTCCTTATTTCCAAGCTCCTTTTAAGGTTGGGCAACTCTTTTGCTCCACCCGGAGTTGTCTTATCTCTCGTCACCGCAGGGTGAGACTCGGCGTCCTCTGTCTCTCTTCCTCCCTCCTCTTCATTTTTCGCCTAAGGCAATTTAAAGGAGAAAATTCTCCGTCCATAGTTACTTCTGTTTCAGCGGCTAAACTGAGTAGTATTTCTCTTTCGAAACATCCGGTGCCTCTTGAAGAATTGTCGTCGGAACGGTTGTTTTCTTTTGAAAGAGCGGCAGTTGGATTGATTAATAATTCATATGTTTCTGGAATTACTAAACACTGCACATTTAATTTATCCGTTACTGCAATTAAAGTATCTACACAATTAAAAAAATTATTCTCAGAGTTCTTATGCGACAAATTTTCACTTCAATTGGATTTCCAAATGCAGGTGTTAATATTACTTTACCTCTTCCTCGATTTTTTAAATCTGGAATTAATGATGAGTGATCTAAGCATATTTGAGTCCCAAAATCTGTAATAGCTTCCGTTTTTAGAGATTTCATGAAGCCATCAATTTTCTTGTAACGGTTGAATAACAGTTCTTTCCGATTCAGTTCGTATGTTAGTCGAGTCAATTTTAGCTACTACAGCATCTTCTTTCGATATTCTATTAGTATTTCTCGAAGTTGTAGAATACACCTTTTCACTCTTTTTGATATATCCATTTCCGTTTCTCTTTTCTAAGTACTCTCTTGCTAGATGTTGATAACTTCCGCAAATGTAGTATTTCTTTCGTTTCAGGATAAAGCCTTGTTTTGTGTATTCTCTTTTTTTTTCGGAGGGGGGATAGAATATATTTATCTTGCATATATGTTGAATCCGTAAACTTTGGACATTTCGTTTCATTTCAGATTTCGTCAAATGATTTTCTTCTCGTTTCAAAATAAATATCACATTTTGTGGTTTGTTCTTGTGGCTTTAACCATTGATTTCCTTGGCGTATGGCGATATTCGAAGCTGTTTTTCCATCTAGTGTTTGGAAAAGTTTATCGGATTTGATTAATTCTTATAATGCTTCAAAATCTGTTACTTTTCTTGCTTTACAATAATAGTCCCTTGTTAATGTTAATCATGCGGCAAATAGAATATGTGATTGCAAAGAATAACGTTTTGTTTTTGTAAAATTTTCTTGGGATGCTTGACGAGTAAGTTGACATTCTTTTAGAATTAACGTTTTTACTTTTCATAATCCTGCAAATCGTTTTCTTTTATGTAGACGAGAACATTTACTGCTTTCTCTCTGATTGAATTCAATAATAATTCTGCCTTGAATTCTTCGGGAACTTTCTTGTGTTTAAATGCTCTTTCTATGCAATCGAAAAATATATTCCACGATACTGCTCTTTTCGGTACAGGTATCGTAAGCTTTTCTACTCTCTTTCTTTTCTCTCTCGCATCCAGTGTTCTTATTTGACAATGGCGTCGACTTCTGTTTCCTGTGTTCTGCGTCGCTCGCATCTTAGCTAATTCTAACTCGTGTTCTCTTAATCTTTCTTCTTCAGCTTGTATTCCTTCCAACTCTTCTTTTGTTTTCCTATTCTCTATGGTAGAAATCAAAACATCTTTTACGAAGTCAGCATCTTCTGCATATTCAATACTATTCAGAAGTTTGTGTTTCAGTTCGGATAATTTAAAATCAAAAGTTGCTGTTCACCGATTTTCACCAAGACTGTTAGTAAGTTTTCCTTCTCCACGTTTTTGAACATTTTCTTCTGTTTCTATAACTTTTCCACTTCAGAATTCCGTTGACAGTTTTATTTTTCGATCCCGTAATTCGAATTCTCCAAGGTGAGTCATTTCATTCTTTTCAGCTCTTGTTCTACGAAATGAAGCATGTTGTGATCTGTAGAATGGCCGAGAAAATTAACGATCAACATTTTCTGAGCAACACATTTATTTATTTATGAACACAAACATTTAATAGCAAAAACAAAACACAACTAACTCGGAGCTCTCCGCTCCTACCAAAATATTGAATTTTTCACCTAAATGTACGACAATGTTAACAAGACTTACAACATTTATGTATTCAAATCATTGAAAATTTTAACTTAATACTATAATTATTCACCACATGAAAATAAATGCTTTTTACATGGAAAATAATTCATTTATTGAATTTTTTCTAAAGCTCAGTATTTATTTTTTTTTCATAATTTTATATAAATCTGAAAATTTTAGAATAAGAACATGTTTATTAACATGGTATAAAATATTATATTTTTGAAGGATATATAAGTAAAATAAGGGAATACATATATGTCTAGTTCCTAAATAAATAAATCTAATAAAATATTAAAGAGAATATGTTACTTAATAGATGTATTAAATAGCGTATGTTCAATTAAATATTATGCGAAATTTAAATTTAAAAATATTTCCTTATTATATAAAATGTATAACAAAAAATAAATAAATAAATAAATAAATAAATAAATAAATAAAAAGCTTTTTCAAATACTTTTACAATTCTAATCTCAAGCAAAAAAATACTGTAACATGCTTCATGCGTTTTCAAAATAACATTATAATTTCTTAAATTTCTACATGTAACAAAATTTTGCGTATTTCTTAGTTAAAATATAGTTATTTAAAAATCGCTTCTCAATATCCAAGCCTTGCAACAAATTATAGGAAAATATAATGATCATAATTTAGCAAATAAAGTTCACAATGCAATACCTCATAATAATAAATCAGATTAAGTAAATGAAAAATATACCAAAGAAATTGATATAAATTATGCAAATATAGCATTTATTTAACATAGATATGAAAGGAATTATTATCATAAGAAGTTATTCCATGATTCTCTAAATCACTTTAAGTCTTTCGAATTATTTAGTAAGCTTAATTTAAGCATTAGTTTAGTGCATATGAATGTCATATTCCATAAGTGATTAAATACTACTTGCATTTTTATCTATTACTGCTGATAGGGGAAAAAATAAAAATATTTTTATTACTAATAATACAACTACTTGTATTTGAATTTTAAATTTATTTCTTATGATTTCTTCCAATTTCTACAAACTTGAAAGACAATTATTGATTACTTTTCATTTTATTGATTTACTTTGTTCATAACATCAGATCAAATCCAAATATTTCATCATTTGGATAATGATCCAATGTAAATCCATCTTAAAATTCAAATATCTATGAATTAGCACTTAATTCTATCCTAGATACAACGAGGACAATGTGAAACCACTAAGACTATTCATTTATCTAATGAATATATAGAAGTGATTATTAAAAGTGCTCACAAGTATTACAACCTGGAAGTAGGCTGACCCATTGGAAAAATTAAATGAGATAGAAGAAAAGATTATCCTGCAATTTATAGAAAAGTAATGGTTTGATATTAATCAATATTTTGCGTATAGAAATGTAAAGAAAATAACTTATCAAACACTCATTGATTTGTGCACATGTTCCGTAACAGTTACAAAGGATATGTTAATGGTTGTTAAAAACGGGCGTATTAATTATTAGCGACTGTCTGATTCCCTTTAGCTGCATTAGATTCTGGAGTAAAACTAATTATGTTAACACAAATATAACTTCTGCAGTACCACACATCCAGCAACATTGCCGGTTGTTTCTACACGCATACTTGAATTATCGAATGGGATCAGCTCCAGTTAACAGCAATTCAGTTTAATCATCATAAGTTGTGATACACCTCTCGAATGTCTTTGAAATATACCATTAGAAGAGTGCTGAAAGTGACCCATCATAATGATTAAATATCATTCTTAGTTCCTTAGCCACAAATTGTGAAACATATCGATTACTACACAAATGAATAACTTTAATATTAGGATATAACCATTAACACACCATTATAATATTATTATAAACACAGGACGAATTAGACCATTACTGAAAATTCTGTGATTTATGCTTTTTGCTTAAAATTCAGCTTTGTGTATTTGTATTACGGTTATTAAACAAGTTACTCATATATATGAGTAACATGAGTAACTTGTTTAATAACCCCGTGATACAAATACACAAAGCTGAATTTTAAGCAAAATGAAAGTGGAATTTATATATATATATATATATATATATATTTTAATACTCGTATATATATATATATATATATATATATATATATATATATATATATATATATATATATATATATATATATACGAGTATTAAAATATGACAAAATGATAAGGATAAAAATGAGTGAAATTAGAATTTTATACAAAAAAAAATGTAAAGTGAAAAATCTTCAAAAATTAAAACAGATGTTAGAAATACAAATATTAAAAGGCAAAAAGGAGCATCAATGAAGTACAAATGAAATTCATATTTAATTACAAAATCGAAAGTGAGATCAAAAAACGTTTGGAATTACGTACCAACTTATGATAACTTAAAAATCTATTAAAAATTAGTATGATTTAAAAATTTTTTGAAAAATGTAGGTATAATTAATTCTTATCAGATTTATTTGCTAGTATTTCACAAAAAAACCTTTATACATTTAAATAAAAACAGTAAGAATATTAATTACAAAATGTAAAACATTCACGTAAAGGTTGAAACAAATGCAAAAAAAAAAATAATAATAAATATAAATAGTTTATAATATACTCGTTTTGTAATTTTGGGGATATTTTAATTGAAAATTAGCATATTAAGAAAATTTTCATTTAATTTTACTTATAAATTAAGTACTTTTTTCTCAGCAATGTTTTAAAGCATAAATCAAAGTATTATTAATAATTTTAATACAAAACTTTAAAAATCCTCATTTAATGCATTTGTTGTTGCAAATTACATTCAATGTATGTAAAAAATAAATTTTAACGTACATATTTACGTAATTTAATTACATATTAATTAAGTTAAACATTTTATATTATTCATTTATCTCAAAAGTTCATTCTTGTAAAATAATTGCTCCTAAGCCTTAAGAATAAACCTTTGGTTTAGATTTTTTGATGAGTCTCAAATGAAATAAATAAAAATATAAGTTGATTTATTTTACTCCCTTTCTTTTTGATATATTGTTTACTTTTCATTGTATTCCAGATATATTATGAACGCGCGTTTTTTAATAAACTTTAAAAGTACATGTTGATAAACTTTCTTTGAAAATTTTTGACTTTTACAATAGCATTTACTTATTTTTTTTGTCATTTTCTTATCTTAAAATGGTTTAGGCAGTTTAAAATCACTTAAATACTTTTCTGTAATATAGTATTATATATTGCTTACATGGTGTGATGGTGTGAAACAACTTTCAAACCATAAATTTTAATTTATATTATAAAAACTGTTTTGAAAACTTAATCATTAATATACAATATTGCTATCATGTTTAATTTATAATGAAAATTAATTTACAAGAAAGTAGTGTTTTTGTGGATTTCAAAACTAATTGATGTTTGAAAAACAAATGTATCATAATTTAGTTTTGCTCTCAAAAATTAAGTAATTTTCTATAATCATTTTGACTACGAAATTAATTTTTATTTTAATAATGAAATACTAAGTTTTCATTAACATTTACTTGTCTAGCTGTAAATTCGTTATTTGTTATAAAAATTAATGATTATGATAACATAATAGTGTAAACATTCCTGACAAATTTTCACTCATTAAGTTTTAGTATGCATGAACCATCAGATCAGCCACCATTAATCACATAAGGTTTAGCATTTATTAAATAAAAGCGATTGTAAATTTACGTAAATTTCATTATATAGGTAGAAAAATATTTTTATAATCATTATAACACAGATTTGTATATCATCAGTAACCTGGAAAATTAGTTTTTTTAGATTAATAATAAAACATGTGTTGATGCTAGTATAAAAGTAATTGTATAATATTTCAAAATGTTCTATATTTGAAAACTTGACATAATTTTAAAATGTTTTTATAATATTTATTTTAGATTCTGAGAAAATAATACATGAAAATAAAATTTAAGAGCTTTAAAATGATAAAAAGCTTGCAAGTTATTCGTGTCAAAGATAGAACTTTTCTTCGTTCATTTATGTGTTTATGATTGCTTCCTTGATTTTAATTCATCTTTATGCGATCCTTGCATGTAGAATAGTGCTTTTAAAGGATGATTATTTTAAATTTTATGAGCTTGAGTCAGAGTATATATATATGAAGTTTTATATAATAATATATTAGAAATTTATTATCTTAAAATCTACAAGGAAAAATTGAGTGTTAGGTAATATGCACACACATTTAACTTTAAATCTAATATACGCTAAAAATCTAAAATAGTATATCAATAAATGATGAGGGTTCATTAAACTTTGAAGATTTATTCAAATAACATCAGAATTAGCGCAGCATAATCATGATTCGAAGCATATTCAAAGGGCAAAACTGTATATTGCTTGACACTATATATATATATATGTACTTGACAAGCACACCTATATATTGCTTTAGATGATATACTTTGTTCTTTGGTTTTTTTTTTATTTACGAATTATGTTTTTAATAAATACTTAACTGTTGCACATAGAAATGAAGATTTCAATTTCTAAAAGTTATTTTTACTACTTTGCAAATTTCTTCAAAATTATTTATTAAATAGTTTTTAAAAAGAAGTAAAAAGTGAAAAAATGTCGCAAGGATTCATTGCATTAACTTTCTTCCCTAGGAATGCTTTTTACCTGTCAGAGACGCAATTAATTTTATATTTACCCTCAAGATTGTTTTCAAAATCAATCAGAGCATTTTCGAGTAGTAGGTAAAAAAAATTCTTAGAATGACAAAAACTATTTATGAGTCAACTAATTTCTCTTTGTTTATTAGGTAAAATATTTCTGTCTATTACATATCAACATCAGGACTCTACAATAATATTAATGACTTGTAGACGAAGCATATAAATAATGTTTTGTGTATGTTTCTGAAGATTTCCGAAGTTCAGAAAATGATTGAAACGTTAAATCTTCCTGCTATCATAACAAAGTTTGTTGTAAATGCCCAGTGCTTGAATAATCGACACACATTGCTACAGATACTTATATTTGCTTTCACTTTTAACATGTCTTCGGCCAACACTTGCTTATTGAACTCATTGAATTCCTAATCTACAGGCATAAATTATACATTTTATAACTAGATGCAGCAGCATTGTTAATACTATATACAACCCCTTCCGAGGTTATTCCAACTAAAGTTTGGACTTAAAGATTCAGATGTTCCATTTCGGATTTGGCGTTGGGAAATATGAAAAATGAATTTTAATTATTCTATTTTATAAAGGCACATTGCGTATCTATAACTAGATCATGATATTAATACCATGCTACTTAATCAAATCAATTTCTGAAACCAATGTCATGGTAACCTAATACTGAGTTCTTCGCTGGGTTATTATATTTTACAGCAATATTGGCGCTAATCATCCAATATGTATTTATGCCGTTACTAATCATAAACAAATGTGAAATTCAAAATATTTTCAATAAAATTATCTGAAATCAAAAAAATTAGTTTAATTAAAATAATTTTCCTTTAATGATGATTAACAAAAATGAAATACATCGTTTCCCGATTTTTAAAATCATTTACTACAAGTAAATAAAATACTTAGTCAAGAGTGTGAAGATATTTATCAATTAAATCTCTTCAACTTTAACTTGGTAAAAGGTTTTAAATAAGAAAGTTGTGCGCATTCTTTTGTTGTGCTATAAAGCTTCAATTACTAACCCATTTTATCCACTGTCCTATTTATAGGATAGTTAAAAATATAGCAAGTTGAAATCAGTATTTGCTTTATCTGCTGGAGCATGTAGGATTACATAGTTTATGCGTATCGGTCCTTCTTCTTTCCTCAAAGCACTTAGTTTATTCCTTCGCATTAGAAGTCGTGATTTGTATTACCTTTTTATGGTTGCAAGTTTTCAGTTCACTTTGAACACTCGATTATGCATTTTTTTCTATAAAAACACTCTCTCGTTATCAACCTGATGGTTAATTTGAGCTATATTGTCCTTAGAATGGTCACAGCTTATCATTTTTAACTGTCTCTAGATAGGATAAGGAGATGATACGTATTAAATCGATGAATTCGTTATCTTCTTATGACTAAGAGTAAAAATATATATTAATTTCCCTTTTATTTACACACTTGCTGAGTTATGTAAGTTCAAATGTTTCTAAAGTTAGAGAAACCATTAGAATTAATCCATTATTTAGTTTCAGATGAGAGCAACGTTGAAATTGCTGTGACACCACCACATACCAGTAAACTGACTGACGAAGATGAAGGTGATGAGACTGAAGTAAATAATGGTAAGATCGTCATAGATGGCATATCTTGTTCTCTGTAGGTTTTTGGAAATTGATTCTAGCCAGAACTGTCCACGATCACTGGTGTTTCCACAACAAAGAGCATAAAATATGATAAAAGACATCAATCATCTTGAAAATAGTAGTAGAATAGTATTGACATGTAGAAAATATTCCTACAAAATTCTAAATGTGAAACACAGAAAGAACCAAGCAAGTGACTTGCTCAAGCAGGTGGAACACTCCATCAAATTTTTTTTGAGTTTTATTCCAGTGAAATCTACGATCTCGTTATAAAAATAATTGTGCAATACGCAAGACATTGGATGGTCAAGAATATAATTTCTTGACCACTGACAACGAAATACATGCTCTTATAGGAATTTTTCTCCTCAAATTAGTTATCATTTAAGTACCTGTAAGCGTGGCAACTGGTCAGATGCTAAAGACCTTGGCATTAGCCTGTTGAAAACGTTATGTCTCGAAACTGATTTTATAAGATGAAATATGATTTATGTGGAAGAGGGAACTGTATGCCAGCATGGCTGGCATCGATCTTTAAAATAAAATATAAGCTTTGTTTGCCATACACAATAATAATTTTATTAAATTTGAGCACTTCTCTGAAAATTTGTGCATTGATGAAATATTCCTCATATATTACGCTAATAATAGTCTGTAACAGTTTATCGGAGGCAATCCAATACATTTTGGATACAAAGCTTTGGACTCTCTGCGAAAGTAAAGCATATTTGTTATATTAGTTCTCTGTATCGCACTAAAGAGTCTGATTCAAGAAAGGATATTTCCATCAGCACTCAGTGATCAAACTAAAAGAGAATCTTGTGAATCATTTCTTTGATGTGAAGAAATAACGGAGAAGACACAAAGATTAATTTAATACAAAGATGGTGAGTTTGATTAATTGATCGAATTGTAATTAATGAATTTGATGATTGAATCGAAAAATATGATGGTGGTGGGGATCATTACGACTAGATGGCTGTATTTTATGACATAAATATTCATCGAAAAATAGTACTGAACTCTGTATAGAAATTTACTGCATATTATTTGTATAAACGTCTGAACAAATCACAAAACTTTCAGCAAAAATGAAGTCTTGGACTTGAAAGTGTTCCGAAGAATTGTAATCAACAATTTTACTTTCTGAAGGAAAAAAAAGACAGTGATATTGTTGGTAATTTCTTACTAAAGCAAAAATACTGATGTCGATGTCAAAGGGAGGGCTGCAAAGAAAAACCAAAACATACCTTCGGAAATGTGACAAAACACATTGTCAGTCTTTTTTTTTTTTTTTTTTTTTTTTGGACTTTTCTATCAAGATTGGAGTCAAATTTAAATAAATAGGGGATTATATTATAAATTAGAAAGCAGTACTCAAATAAAGTAAAATTTGTACACTGAAATCACTTTTCATCATTATGAATGAAAACACACTAAAAACATACAAGACCAAAATTTATCCTTTATATCCCAATGCCTTATTTACAGGACATGCTAAATTTCTTACAAAAATACAAATAAGCCTCTAATTTTATTATATTTATTTTAGTTAACCTTAAAAATATTCTTTTCAAATTTGAACGAAATAAATAAACTGCTATAAAGCGGGATTAATAGGAACTAATAAGTTATCCAGTATTCCTCTGAGTAAAAGTGGATACATTTTCTATTTTTGATTAAATCAAATTGAATCTTTAAAAAATTTGAGACTGTTTCATATTTTAGAACTCACTCTATATTTGTATAACTTATTTCTAATGAATAATCAAATTTTTATTTAATTTCTAATATCTTCAACCATGAATTACATAATTATATAAAATTCAAGAATGTGAACAAATAACTCTTTAAAAGTAAATATATTAATTTAATTAACTAAAATTTTTGTAGTTTATTCATCGAAAAATAATTATTTTTTTATCTTTATAATTTCTCATGAATATTCACCAAAAATTTTACCTTTATCACATAATTAATGAGAATAAATAGCAAAATATTGAAACTATTTTAATTCTATATTTAATTTTATGTATACATATATATATATATATATATATATATATATATATATATATATATATATATATATATATATATATATATATATATATATATATATATATATATATATATATATATATATATATGAATATTAAAATTAACAGTTCAGGAATTCAAACAATATGCAAGAGGTGCTTTATTATAGTGATAATATAGAATGTGATTGTGCTTCTATTTTTGATTTAATTAATGAGATATTTGTACTTACTTTACATTCTATTTTAATACTTTGCAAACCCATGTATATATAAAATTATATTATGTGTATGCATAATGACAAATTTCTATGGGAAAATATTCTTCATAGTTTAACAAGAAAAATAACTGTTTCCAGTTCTTTCCTTTTTTGTGAAATTGTATACTTCTGCGATATATATACATATAATATCTATTAGTCTATCTACAGAAACGTTAAGTTTCAAGTAGATTTTAATTAGGATGACTGGTTTTGATATGCATACTTAAGCTTCCTTTCCAAACTCTGGGGCTCCATTCTTTGACTGTGATCGGGCTGATGTACCTGGTTTGATATTGCTGTCAACCAGCAACATCAAACCAGGTCCATGTACAGTTTAATTTCTTCTGTAAAGTGTGGATACTTTATTTTATTTTTCACTAAAGAAATCATCTCTCAAATTAATTAAAGTAGCTCAGAGCTTGTAGGAAATATTGAAGTTTCACCATTTTGATTTTTGTAAGAAATTTGATAGATATTAAAAGTCAATGTTGTAAACACAAAATTACATCGTATCCCAGAAAACAATGTCATCCAATAGTGTGGCAGTTTACACGATCTTTTATATATTTTTGCATCATACACTGTTGGATTAGTTTGTTTTCCACATGAATATCAATATTTCTTTTCTATATTACCACGTGTATAAAAATATATATAATTTCGAGAAAAGTTTTCTTATTATCAAGCCTAATTATTTATAAGCTATGCATTATTTAAATGCAAGTTATAAAACTTTGTATTAAAAATTTTTGATTGATATGAATTTATTAAACTTTAAGTGGGAAAACATTTTTAACATAAAATCTCACATGACTCTTTCTTAATAATAAATGCAATATAACATTCCTGTGTGGAATTTTTAATGTGAAGGACTACTACACAGTTTCTGGAAAATTATTTCTTTACATATATGTTGCCAATTTACATATATTTATTAGTTGCATATTTAATATTTTCATATATATACTTATATTGCAGTATATACTTTTTACAAAGTCTTGAATTCCTTGATAACAAAAATAATGAATGTTTAACAACTGTCATAAAGTTTCAAGAACAATATTCGACAAAAACATAAAGATCGATATTTGGTATTTATAATTTTATCCATCATCAACTACAAAAAGAGCACGTGTTATTACAAAAATAAGCTTATCAATAGTGTGCATTTGCAGGAGCTGGAGCAGTGATGTTTAGACCATAAGCCCACTCCCATAAAATTTCCACCCATTTTTTAAAGCAATGGTGCAAAAATCCCTCCTACTTCCTATAAAAATCCCTCCTACTTTTAGACAGTAATGGCTCTATTTTAGCCACTAAAATCAAATCCATTTTACAATTTAATGGTATAAAAAACGCCATAATATTTCCACCCCCTTTTAAAAGCAATGACTTTTAAAATCCCCATAAAAATTGCACCCCACCTCAAAAAAAAATAATGGCTCTATTTCAGCCTAAAGAATTCTATAAAACAATGGTTTAAAACTCGCTATTAAAATTATACCCACTTTAAAAAATAATGGTTCTATTTTATTAACACATATTATCTGGAACGAGCAAGTGAAAAGTCGCTGAGACAGAAGGGTACCCCCTTTGGTGAGCACCCCCTTTTTTCTCAGACAGAGAGGTGCCGCCCCTATTCAAAAATCCTGGTTTCAAAACTTCTCCAAAGATGATCTGAATGTATATACTAGAGATATATTTTAAGTATTTAAAGACTACAAATATATAAACAAAGACATGGAAAGGAATAAAAAGAAAACTCATTTGATTAAGGCAACTCATTAATTAATAGCTTTCGAGCAGAATTTCAGGAGCTTCAATCAATGATACTTTCATTATCTGAAGGAATGTAGTAATGGAATGCTTAGGAAGTTTAGAAGAAACGTTTCAAAAATAATTGAGAGTCTTAAAAAGAGCTGAAGGAAAATATTGCTTTATAAATACAAAATAGAAGAATTCCAAAGCCTTACCTTTTAATAGTTTGAAAAATTTTAAAAGATATACTTCTATCCTTTCCCTTTAGGCTTCATTGAAAGGGTTTATAAATGCATCTTGATTGCACATCTCAGCCAGTAATATGCAAACTATTTTTCTGTAATGAAGAGAGAAGAATTGATCAGACAGAATATGCAGTTTATATTTAAAGGTGTAACACCAGTTTACTTTATTCTGGAACTCCATAGTGAAGTCTCCATCGAAAGATTGATATCGTGAAATATATCGCCAGTTCAGTCGATCCTTATGCTCCCTCATCATATTTTCACTAAGTGTTTGAAATGCAGATACTAACTCCATATGTAGTTTCTCATGATATTTTTGAATGAAGGATCCACTCAGCTTTTGATAATGGGATATTGCTCTCCAATCAATGAAATTGGTGTGTTCTTCCATAAACTTCTCTGTCATTTTTTTATACCTGGATAAGTTTTTCCAATCTAATTCGTTTTCGTGTAATTCCATGAAATGTTCTGACAATTTCTGGTATTTAGAGATAATTGTCCAATCTTCTTCAGTAGCATATTTTTCTATGAATGATTCACTCAGAGGTGAAATCTCGAAGACATATCGCCAGTTAACGAGTTCTGCCAGTCCCCTTAAAACATCTTCGGAAAAAATTCTTTTAGAATATTCGTTCCAATCTACTTCGATTGCCATTTATTATATAATATTTTTTATTCACAGAGCCTATTTTTTGTTGCTTAGTGGCCAAGGGCTAATGTGCTAATACCATCTTACAATATATGACGCTTGTCATCTTCTCCAGAGAGGGCGACCGTATCTACACGTATGGAATGAATCTCGTGTTTTGTACTTCTGATTAGATTCATAGTTCTGTGCTGTACTTCGCGCTTGAATAGGCAATTCTAGTTCTCGAAGGCAATCCTATTTTTCACGACAAATTTCTTTACACCTTTTGACTTTTTCACTAAGTTTGTTTCAGTCATACATTTTTGATATATTAATCTACGGAATACTCGCCTGAATTTTCAATGTTGAAGGCATTCTATACTCTCTCGGTGTGTTTATAGTCTTCTTAAGATATATGTGACTCACTCATTCTATTGTAAAAATCTTCTTTTGAGGGCAATTTGGTTTCTTCACATTTTTCCTAGGAGCCCATGCAATCGTATAGATATACACCTTTTCGGGTGACGAGGTCTAGCTTGTCCTTGGGGAAGTATTTATCAGTCTCTCTGAACTCTTTAACAATTTTCGCCAAACTGTTGAGGCTGCTGGCCATAAACCGAAATGATTCAATAAATCTCAATTTTTTTTCCTGGGAGCTTGGCTTTCTTTCCTATACCAGTCTCTATCATTTTTTGTATCACCTCTTTGCTGAATGAGATGCTTTTTCTTCGGTGTTAGGTATGACGTCAGTGTCTTCATTATCACCCTCAAGTTCTTTTATAAACAGGTACGCATCATATCCACATAAATTATGGATAAAAACCGAGATAAAGGAAGGGTTTCGATAGTGTAAGTTGCATAGATTGTGAGCCGGACCCTATAGTTTGATTCACATTTTGACGGATCAAGTAAATGGTCATGATCTCTCACTTTTTGATAGTCCAATTCCTCAATAGTTGAATTGGGGGATGGCTCTGTTCTGATATTCAACTCGCAGATATGGCATATATCAGTCGTTTGGAAATGTTCCTCATCTTTAGCGGTCGTTTTGACTGGATGTTTCTTATCGTAAATTTTCTTTATTCTTAAGGCTCGGCTTTAATTCTTTGTAAAATACTTAAGTCGCATTCGACCCTCGATATGTTAAGGGTGTATATAGTCCTCATGTTTATATTTGATGTAAATACAGAAATTCATTGGTTCACGATTTTGTTATTTTTGCATGTACGATGCGTTTCCATCAGGTTGACAGGTATCCATCTTAGTCGCTAAACATTCAAAATCAGCATTTATCGTGAAAGATATTCGTAATAATTTATAATAATTTTTGAAATTTAAAGAATCACCTTCTTTAGGCATTACTATTTTAACAGCCTTATTTTTCTTACAATCCGTTTCATGTTTCTGCAGATCTTCCTCAGAGTGATAAAATATCAGGCACCTTTCACAAAGATATACTCTTTTGTCATGTTTACTTAATAGAGCACTTATTAATTTTGACATGTCTTTTATCCAACAATAGTAATTGTTCCCTTCTTCGTTTTTTACGTAAAGAAAATTAACATGTTTTACAACTTTTTTCTTAGTCATTCTTAAAAACTAAAAGCTACCCCTTTCATAGCATGAATAAATGTTCAATGATAAAGTATATTCATCTTTTCAAGCCTTTTTCGAGTGCTCTGTCTTCCATTTTTACAGGAAATTCAACGCCTTCAAACTTTAGCTCATTTCCATATGGTTTATGCTTCGTGACTCTTTGGGCATCTTTTCTCGCTGGGTGCAGTGCAGAGAGTATTGCCCACATGAAACACTTATTATCCTTATTTTATACATTAATGACTGCTTTTCAGCTTTAATTCTTTTAGGTGGATCAATGTAGAATGCCCCTCTCAGCGGGTTAAAGTTATTGATTCTCACTACAACGCTTTTAATTCTGGCAAGCGTCCAATATGAACCTCTTGCAACAAACCACCTCCATCTCTCTCAATAGCTTTTGGATAACTGATCTGTAATAGGCAGCCAAATCAGTTGATTCTAAGATGACCTCATTTTCCGTTTTGAAGTTTTTCTAAATTTCTTCCATATTTCCCTTTTCGATAATCACAAAGAAATTGGAAATTATCCTTCAAACCATGTGGCATCTCCAGGTGTTTAGTGATGAGTCCCAGAACTACTGATGAATCATCGCTCAGAAAGTCTTTGGGAAGCATCAGATTGATTCATTTTGGATGTCATACGTCTTCAAAAAAGATTTATAGGCCGTCTCAACTTCATGGGGGGGGGTGTATAGCCTTCTCTCCGGCGTATCTGGAAACAGGTCAGAATCGAATTCGAAGTGACGGTTGAACACTGCGCTCTCTATGTATGCTTTGATGTCTACCTTTCTTCCTAATTTGGAATAGCCTAGAAGCTATTACCAATAGTATCAGAATACCACGCGTCCGACAAAATTTACGTAGTTGGTTAATGGTCATTTGATGCAGACTCTGCATATTGTTAAAATCCTCCTCCTGGCTTTTTTAAGCTTATAGTTTTGATGAGCTTTAGTTTGCAAGTGCTTATTTATGCTAGATTCTTTATGTAACTTACCACACCACCTGATTTTAAGTTCTCTTTTCTTCTTGGACTTACTGAACAAGTCATTATGGAAACTGGAAAAGCCATTATGATATTGAATGAGCTCAATCATTTCAGATTTTTTAAGTTTCGAGTATTCTCAAGTATTATTTTTCTTGCAACTGCCGAACGGTTTTAAATTCCATCTTTTATATCTTTATATATAAATCACGTTTCTTAAAACACTTAAAATATTGAGGGGGGTTCATTCTATTTTAATGGTGAGCATTTTTTTTATTTAAAGAGAAGACCTGTAATTGTAAATGTCGGATGAAGAAATAATAGAAACAATAAGATTCTTTGGTTTAGACAAATCAAAAAAAAATAAAAGAGTGTGAGCACAAATTTGTAACAAAAGACGATTATGAATTTTACGTTTGTATGACATGTCATGAAGAGCTGAAATTTAATCATAATAAAAGTCCTCTCGATAGAAAGCAATTTTATCTGATGACGAAGATGCAACATAGAAGTCAAAGGAGAGTGAAAAATCTTACTAACTGGTTAAATGGGTATAATATCCCCTTAGAAGATGTGATTTTAGGTGAATTTTTAAAATTTATCAATAAATATGAAGAATTGTTTCCAGAGCGGAAAAACTTAATCAGCAAAGAATACATTTTATTTCATCTGTTGCGGAAGAGAGATTCTTGAGTACAGCTTAAGTTACCAAAAATTAAGAAAACGCTTGATCAGAATAAAGAAATATATCGAACCGCCTTCGAAGATTTAAACTGGAATTTTTAATAGCATTTATTAGCTATTAAAAATAAACTAAATCTTTCTTATCCATCCAGCTACTCTCTGGATAACCTAACCACTTTATCAGATATTTATTTCCCACCATTTTAGGAATTTTTTTCGATTTTGTACACATTGTCCTTCTTATCATATTTTACCAGCTCGTTTTCATAAAAGTTTCCTTTTACATATTCATTGTTTAAATCCTTTACTCTATAAGTGATGGGATCGGTTTCTAATACTTTAGAGAGGACAAATATTTCTTCTGTAAAGGTTGCTTGATAAGATTCACCCAGT
Source organism: Latrodectus elegans (assembly GCA_030067965.1). Classification (NCBI taxonomy): domain Eukaryota; kingdom Metazoa; phylum Arthropoda; class Arachnida; order Araneae; family Theridiidae; genus Latrodectus; species Latrodectus elegans. The sequence continues at coordinate 109,359,777 of CM057810.1, forward strand.
GATTGAATCACCTCCAGAGACTTTAAATATCTTCTATTTTGATTAAGATTTAGATGTAGAGTTTTTAAAGAAAAATAATTGTCTAAGTCCCTCAAAGTAGTACAATGCGTCCAAGGATGCTTTGCAGGAAATTTATTAATAAAGTAAAGAGTACTTACTTAAAATTGGCTCTTTAAAAAGGGAACGTTATGAGTCAGATTGCTCGAATGACCAAAAGAGACGAGGAAAGAGAAGATAGACTATTATATAAAGTTGATTATTTAAGGGAACATATGATTACCATAGAGGATTATCGAAAGTAGCTGAGGGACCTTCCATTCGAGAGTGGCTGAGGGTCATCCATTCGAGATTTGTCCAACAAAAGTTTAGTTCTTTCAGAGAATGATGAACAATATGATGCAAAAGGAAAAAGAATTAGCAATCGTTTCAATCCGGTTGAGCAGTCCGATTCTGCAACTAAGAATGCTGTAGATATAGTAGTTGACCAGTTGCGAAACATAAGGTTACTGCACTCACCTCAAGGGAATTTTGATGCCAAAGGTAAAACAATAAATAATGTGAAGGATCTGTAATCTGAGAAAAATGTTGTAAATAGACAATATTTTGAAAATAATTCCTTGACGCTCCATGGAGAGGCTTATAATACTATAAATAGATCAATCGCACATCTTGCGGATCCAAGCGCTAGTCACGATGCTGTCAATAAGCAATATTTTGAAAAATTGTTGTGGAAGATCTATCACTTTGGCTTCCTTATGTTAGATTTAAGAATTCAGCAGCTGTAAAATTTATTGAATTAAGATTATCAGATAAGCCTGTGGAAATAAACTGGAACCACTTCAGCATTGTAAATTCGAATATTTTCTTAAAGAATTCAGGTGGGTCTTATTCCATAAATGCTACTTCAGACGAAGTATTTTCCTTGTACAACGTACCACAATACACTGAAAGATATGAAAATACAAAACAGAACATGTTACTCGACAACTTAGATATGATGGAATGTTGGCTGATGGTTAATAATGCAAGGGTTTCAACTGTTAGTAATATGATGAATTTTGAGAAAGGTTATTACAATCGGCTATACACAGCTCTTTTGGAATCTGGACTCAACACCATTACACCAGAAACAGAGTGCATGGTCAAATATTCCGAATTCGGTAAGTTATATCCAATCATTTGCTTTAACTTAGCTCACCATGAAAATTTTACAGACACGAATAACCTGACTACAGAGTTGAACTGGATATCGAGAAACAAGACTACCAAGAATTATGTCTTCTATTTCATCTTACGAGAACGCCAGAAATGCTTCTTAAACATAAAGAATCAAGATATTACCATGATTAAAACATTAAAGCTATAAATGGTACTGAATTTTAATTTTAATAGTCGGAAGACTATTGAAATTATTCATATTAAAATAAAGAAATGACAGTATATTATCCAATTTTTGAGGAAGAACTCAAAGAAGAACCATTTGGTATTCCAGGAATAGTGTTTAAACTGACACATGATGATAATTATGATATGAAAGAAAAGATATTAAGGAATGTTGGAGAACCTGTGAAAAATAATGACGTTACCAAAAATTTTACATAGACAGATGTAGAAAGAATCTGAGGTCATCCATTCGAGATTTGTTCAACAAAAGATTAGTTTTTTTCAGAAAATGATCAAAAATATGATGCAAAATTAAAAAGAATTAGTTATCTTTTCAATCCGGTTGAGCAGTCCGATTCTGCAACTAAGAATAATGTAGATATAGTAGTTGACCAGTTGTGTGTGCGAAACATAATTTTACTGCACTCACCTCAAGGGAATTTTGATGCCAAAGGTAAAACAATAAATAATGTGAAGGATCTGTAATCTGAGAAAAATGTTGTAAATAGACAATATTTTGAAAATAATGCCTTGACTCTCCATGGAGAGGCTTATAATACTAAAAATAGATCAATTGCACATCTTGCGGATTCGAGAGCTAGTCACGATGGTGTCAATAAGCAATATTTTGAAAATAATGCTTTGATTTTAAAATATGATTGTTATGATGCTAACAATAAAGTAGTGTCAAATGTGAAAGAACCTGTAAAGGTAAACAATGTAGTTACTAAAAATATCTTGATTATTGCTGTATATTACGGAATAAAATTAATAAAAATTATTATGCGCACAATCAAAGAATTTCAGGGGTAAAAAGACCTCAATATGATACAGGTTGTGCTTATAAATATTATGTTGATACTAAGACATTCTGTGCCTCTACAGATCGAGGAGTACAATTTGCGGGTAATGGTTTCAAGACTTTCAATAGAATCAATAGATTTACTTCAAAACTCTTAGGCTCAAACTTAAAACTACCACATGATATGTATATAAAAGTAACAATTTTCTTAGCATGTGATAACCAAAGGTATAGAAACCAAAGATACAATGTGGAAAAGGTGAAGAGATCCTTTTTGATAAGGAAATACATGTTAATTAAGAATCAATCATTTTATTTGTGTATGGTAAACAGAATGATGTTTTTAACCTTATCAGTACTGACAGGAGGACAATGTAAATTAAAACCCTCTTTACACATCGAAAAAGTTTGAATTTTTTTAGTTGTGTATTTGGAAAGTGATAGTAGTGTGTATAGTAAGGATGTCGGGAAGTCTCAACCAGCACAAATGTTTCAATTTGAAAAGCAATATTAGATTTCAATGGTTTTAAAAAATCATTAAAATCAAATCGATTTAAAGAATTTTGTCCAGTTTAGATAAATTATCACTCCCCATTTTCCGAATATTTTTGTTTTTCTTTTCATGCAATATTTGAAGCATTTGAATAATATATTTTAAAAGTAGGGAATAAATTTCTTCTATACATAAGAATAACTTTTGATGCACTCTTGCCAGACTAGTCATTCTACAGTTCACACTCCCGTAGAGAGCTATCAGATCACCAAATAAGTCGTACATATTTTCCATTTCTGTTTATTATTATTCACATTTCTTTAAATGAATAAAATGAGGAACGGTTCGAAAAGCTGCGACCTTGAGTAAAAGCGCTCGTGAGAGAAACGGGTTTTTCTTTTTCCCGTCTCGAACATAGACTCTGAATGACGTAAGAGATTTTAATTCTAACTATCACTGGATGGCAGCACGAACTAGGCTCGGAATCTGGTATAGAAAATTTTTCACTTTTCGTTTTAATTTCTGGAGTGTTTTTGACGATAATTTCCAATCAGATAAATTGCAATCTTTGATATTTTAAAGATTTTTCTCACTCTGAGGCAGAAATGGCTTATTTAAAGCTATATTTTAACCTCTTTTTGTCTTCGGTGACGTATATATTAATTATACGTTCTGTCTGTGTTAGGTACCCAGTAGCTCCATCGCAAAGTCCAAGCTTAGCAACCGTAAGATCGCAATTTCGATTCCCAAACTCGGCTTGGTAGCAGCTTTCGTAAATAGAGTAATGCTATTTGCGTTTAAGCTCACTTATGGATCAACCACGGAGCGAAACATCATTGGTGGGTTGAGACTTGTGGTCTCTATATCCATTTAGATGTTGTGTTTATGTTGTCTTGTGTTGTCATTAATGTATTCTCATATATGCAGGACCTGTTGTCAGGTCAGTGATACTGGAACTCCGGTGCTAGTATCCGTAAGCAGCTGTTGGAACTGGACTTCTGGTATCATTGACCTGACTGGCTTTTTGCTATTTTTTTAAGAAATTTTTAGTGGGGAATAAATAATTTTTTTAATCCAACGCAGCAAAGAGAGTGCGTTGCAGCAAAGGGGATTCCTGCTTAAGATATTTTGATTAATACTTTAAAATTATAGTGCTATTCAAAAGGGGGTGCTCACCGAAGGGGCACCCTTCCGACTCAGCGACTTTTCGGGACAGCGGTTTTATAAAAATTGTTATGGTCGCTTTTCTAAGAGTGGGTAGGGTTTTAATGGGGTTTAAACCATTGTTTTACAGAATTAGTTTGGCTGAAATAGAACTATTACTTTTTTGAGGTGGGGAACAATTTTAATGATGCTTTTAAGAGCCATTGTTCTTAAAACAGGTGGAAAAATTATGGCGTGTTTTATACCATTAAATTCTAAAAGTGGATTCTATTTCAGTGGCTAAAATAGACCATTACTCTCTAAAAGTAGAAGGGGTTTTTTGCCCCATTGTTTTAAAAAGTGGGCAGAAATTTTATGGGGGCGGGATTATGGTCTAAAAGTTACTGTGCCAGCTCCGGAAAATGCACACTACTCTTATGCTACAAAGGATACCACTGTTTCTATATGTGAAAATCTAACAATAAAAATTAATATCAATGAATTCAAAAGATAACCGATTCTTATACGTGCACTTTCTTTTTACCTATGATAATTTACGGTAATTTTTGAAAGCGTTTAACATGATGCATTTCAAGAAACACCATCTTCTACTTATAAAAGTAGAAACTGATAATGAATTCACAATAGAAATAAATGAAATATAATTTTTGACAGCTGATTTGAAATCAACTTTTATGCAAATTGTCTCCGTTATTTCTATTGTCAAACATACCCTGTAAAAATACTTGGAAAATAAATTTCTGAAAAGTTAAATCATGTTAATATTCTATTTAGTAATTGATAAAGTAATTACATACTTTGCATTTTTATAAATGAGCTTTGAAAAAAAATTTTTTTGAATTTCCTTGTAATAATGCAAAAACAAATGACAAATACAAAAGATATCAAGATAAAAGAAATTCAGATATTACCAAACAATATATTTATTAAAAAATTATAAATTTAAATTAGCTCATAAATGCAAAAAAGAACTCTGTAGCAAAGATGTAAGGAAATTAAAGCAGTAGTTCGACATTATATAAAATCAATAAATTTTTACAGATAAATACTGTAAAATTTCTTAATTTCTTAGTGAAATTTAACTGACTTTAATTTATTGAAGCCTACAAATGTCTTAATATTGTTAATTTAACTGCAATAGAGTGCATGGTGTTCATTAAAGTAAAAAATCATGTGGTGTTTTATTATCATTCAAATGATCTTGCTTTACTAAATAATTTTGAAATGCTCTCAACGTATTGATTACTTTTAATATGTTATCAGAAAGTTTTACTTCTCCCAATTTACTTAGAAGAAACTTACTTAATGTCAAATGAACATAATAAAAATCAAAATTTCATTTAAATAACTGATTGAAAAAATAAACTCCCAAACATTTCTATATGTTTTTGCATACATTTCTAAATTAATTTAAGACTCAAGGACTAGAAATAAATAGAAAATATTTTCATTTCATAAACAGGAAAAGTAACAGATTTATTATTTTGTTTTCATTTTACTATATTTATTTAAAATATATTTCATAAAAAAGTTTTAATTTAATTTTGGCAATTTGTGCAATTGTTAATTTGTTATTAATATAAATTGTGCAATTTGTTATTTAATATACAAGCGAATTTATTTTGAATCCATTTTATCAGTTGCTTTTGAATAGCCCTTACCGCGTATCTAATTTAATACTTCACCAGAAAAGCTAATTATGATATAACAAGAATGATAATATAATCCTTTGCAAGGAAAAACATCAAAAGTGAGTAGTGTAAAATATTTGCGTACTTTTAATTTAGCATTTCTAAATCTTTTGACACAATCAAAGATGTATTTTACGAAATTCATCTTTTAGTGTATAGAAATAATATTTATAGAGGGGGTTTTCATATATACGACATGGTTTCCCTGAAAGTGCGTCTGCATGGTTTAGAATTTGGAACCAAGCATAATGTTTCAAGTCTTACGCAATCTTCCTCAAGGGTATTAACTTACTTGGCATATTTACTTGGCGTTACTATCATAGTTTATTTTACGAAGCACAGTTCTCTTTTATGGAAAGCAAAGGTCTTTGATTTCTTAGGTTTTAAGCCCACAAATTTCAAAGATTTAGTACGTACTATTTCACAACGCAAACTTAATCCTGACTGTTACTGAATGCAAGAAAAAATTTTAATTTTATTAAAATTAAATTTTACTTTTCTTCCGATTTTTTTCATCGTCAATTTAAATTAATATATATTTTTATAAATATCATGTGTGTGAAATTTTTATCAAATTTATATTGAAATTTACATAAATTATTTTGTTATTTCGCTTTTTCTAGATACAAAGTATGAGTAATCAGTAGAAAGATGACTAATTATTTTCCCAATAATTCCATAACAAGTTTTTTTCAGAAACAATATATCTATTCCATCTTTAACTCTTAAAAATTATAAATTTCAGTAAGTTAATAAGAATTTTTGTTGCGTGAGAAAATTTATAAAATCGGTAGTAAAATTAACAGTTTTTGCCTGACAGATGTCACACACGACTTTATTTTTGCTGAAGAAACTTGCCATGTGAAACTGATACGATCTGTACATGGTAAGTATTTGGGTTTGAACTTATTTCATTGTTACTATGCATGCATACAACTATGTATTTTGCAACTATTTTTAAAGATACTCAAACTATACGAAAAGATTAATGGGTAATATTCATTACACCCCTAAAGCAATTACCCAGAGTGAATCAGCACCTATAGGTTTTAAGCAGGATACCAACCCAGAAAATTTAATTATTCGGAGCAAACTTTAAAAATTTATATGTAATAATATGTTAAAAATTTATATTTATATAAAATGTAGCTATCACACATACACAGTAGCCTTGAAGGGTTTTGAACTAACAAGAGCAACAGTAAATTTTGTTAGATAGATGAAGAATCATATGCAATTAAGGAATTTGAATTCACACCTAAACAGGAATCAAATAAGAACAACAAGTAAAGTGGGCAATATTCAATCCGTTACTGTTGCTTGAAAATTAATCGTTGAAAGTTTCTTATTTTCACAAAGGATGTCTGTAACTACAGAAAATTCCACGTTTTCGTCGATGGCGTCAGTTCCAGCAGGAAGATGAGTTTACGAAAGGGCATGTTGATTGGACTGCCAAGGGCAGTTTGGTCCTTACGGCAAATCTCAGCTAAACCACAATTGGCCGCGTCCAACAATATAAAGGCTGTGTCATAGATGGTTGGAACAAAGGACTGTGGAACGTTTGCGGGATGCCGTTGCAACCAGAGTGAATCAGCACAAATAGATCGAAGTGTGTGGCGGGAGACGATGGTGGCCTCGCAAAGCACATTTACCGAAATTTTGCAGCATATGCAAGGCACCCATGACTTTCTCACATCGAGAAGAACCATTTGCCATCAAACGGTTGCAAGTGTTCTGCGTTTATGGCGTCCGTTAAGAAACTGCCATTGACCCCACAGCATAAACGCCAATGTCTGGAATGATGTCTGATTACAGCAATAGAGACGACGGAAATGCACAGAATCGTCTTCTCAGATGAGCCAAGATTCTGTTTCTTCAGTGACAGTCATCGTGTATGAGTGTCGTATCGATGTGGAGGCAGGGCCTATTCTGCAGCAACTGTGAAACACACCATAATGTGATAACACATCATCATTGTTTGTGGCGCCATTGCGCATGATTGCAGGTCATCTTTGGTTCGTATTCACGACACTATTACAGTCCAACGTTACGTGGATGAGGTGCTACTGCCGGTCGCACTCCAATATCTTCAGGTGGCACCAATGCTTTTTATCAGCAGGATAAACCCTACCGAACATTCCTCGAATCAGTCAATATGCCCTGCAAGCTTTACAGCTGCTTCACTGGCCAAAGTGTTTGAAAAATCTCTCACCAATCGAATACGTTTGGGATATGATTGGATGCATTTGCAGACCCTACCACTGGCTCCTTCAGACAACGCACTTTGGAAAATAGTTGGCAGCCAATGGAGAGCCATTCGTCTGGAACCATCCGTACTCTCATTTATTCTGTACCTAAACATGTTGCTCCGTATACTACCTTCTACGGAGGTTTTACAACTTACTGAACCGATCCTTCTCTGTATTATGCATATCATTTTGAAATACAGATAATTTATTGTTCGTTTTGACTCTGTTTTCCGAATTTCATTGCTTTCTAATAATTCTTTCTTAGTGTTGTATTTAAGTTAGAGACAAAAAAAATGTTTAATCATTTTATTAAATTACTGTATAACACCGATCAAGCATAATCGGAATTTTTGAAATTCAAAATTTCATTATGTTTTTAGAGCATTTCTTCTTTGGGTGTCTTTAATGCAGAATTTTATGAAATCTGTATTTGATTCCTAACTATCTTTTAAGATGGAACCGTCTTTATCTTAAAAATTGAGTCATTGTTGTTATAAGAAATCTGATGTCATTGATTATGATTTTCTTAATCAGGAATCCAAGTAAAATTTCCTCTTCTAACTGTAAATCTTAAGGACTTTTTAATTAAATAGCTCTAATTCTTTGGAACATGTTATGCATTTCTGTAATCTAATTTTTAATTTTATTGATTGACAAAAAATCTCAGAATAAAAATTTCTTCTTAAAATGACTTTAATCACTTCTTTAGAATGATATTAATGTTTCTTCACAAATGTGAAATTAAGAATTAAACAAATGGAAAATTTTAGCAACATTTTTAAGAGATATAAATGATTTTGCCGTACAGAACTCAAAACTTATTAAAATGATAAAATGAAGTAAAACTAATTTTAAAAAATGCATGGAAAAATATTAATGTATCAAAATAATTTAACCTTTATCAATAAAAAAATTTTGATGTTATAAATAAAAAGCACTGACAGAGTGTAAGAAAAAAAAATACATCAATACTAGGAATCATAAACTATACTCTTTTTACTTTTTATTCAACTGGTTGCAACATGTTTCTCGTATTCTCGAGCACAGCATTTCGAGTGTCTCTGTTAAAAGTCAAAAGTTATATTTTTTAAGGAACTTATTAAACATGTTAAAAAGAGCTTTAACAATAAGTGATGAAACAGATATTATTCTTGAATTTTAATTTCAGTGAAGAAAATGCAGTTACGAATCATTTTATTTAGATACTTAAGAAAATAAAAGTCGGAGCAAAATAATATAATTAAAAAAATTGTGCGATTAAACTTTTTTTTTGACATTAAATGTATATAAGAACTTAAAAATATATATAGGGGAAATTATAAAAACTTTTTCATTTAAAAAATTACGTACCTTCTGTTATTTTACAAGATATCTATTTTTATTGTAACAGAAGGCATACTTTATATTTTATATATTAGAATATACTATTTAAAGTGTGGAATTGTCTCAATTGTTTCATGAAAATAATTTATGTTTGTTAATTTTTTATCATAACTTTATTTTAAATTTCTGTGTGTGTGCTATTAATATAATATATTTCTTTTAATATAAATAAACTCTTGCAACTATACAATTCAGAAAATCACTTTAATCATGATTAATTTAAATAAGTATTAAATAGAATTTAAATCAAATTAATTTAAAAGAAATAAATTTTAAATTTACTTTGAATATTAATCTATACAATTTTCAGTATGTAATCTTATCTTTCCTACAATTTTTGAAAACAGAAACGAACCATAAGTTATATATATATATATATTTTTAAATATTAAATAAAAAAAGATTCGCCATCAGGTTTTATTCTCCCTATTATCAATAAATAGGGCATTTTAGTTACGCGTACGTGAAACATATTCATTAAAATATTCCAGTGGAAATAGCCTGCGTACTTATTCTGGTCAATTACGTATTAATCGATGATTACAATGGGAGATCTCTTGACCCTAGTGGTTTGGTTCGTGTTGCTTTCTTCTAAGAAATGTAGTGATTTCTATTAACGAAATCTAAGATCAATGGTGTATATTAATTGTAAATAAAGCATGTAAATTAAAATTTGGCCATGATGTCCTTAAAGCAAAATGTTATTTATGTTGGTATAATGTTAAGCCTAAGAGGTTTTGTCTTTATATGTGATCTCTAAATTGAAAAGTGCAACATATAGCGAGACTACTATTTGATATAACTTGGGAACCTTATTAAATAAGATGCCCTTAATTCTACCCTTGTATTGCCTAAAATCAACTTAAACGCCAGAAGAAAACCCTGGCAATTAAAATGGGCATCATAAAAGAATATCTTTTAAAGTATCATACATAATACCTATAAAAATATATTATCATTATAAAAATTATCTTAAATTTTTACTGTGAATTACTATTACCAAGTAGCAATTATTCAGATAATTATTCCAAGTTTCACCTATATTAATATTAAGTCAAAATTAAGTTTCACTAGCTAAGAGCTAGTTTGATCTTAAAGCCCTTACTGGTGGGTGACTGGTTACGTGATACTTATTTCAGATCACAGAAATGAAAAACGTTTTAATCTAAAATACAAATTACCATTTTAAAAACTACCCTATTATGTTTATTATAATTATAATTATGTTTAAGATATTTTATACGAAGAAACTCATTTTGAAGTATTAAATCTAAGAAAATAAAAATAAAATATTCTAAAGTAAAAATACAAAAACAATTTTATTGCCTTTGTTCGATGACTCTGTAAATAAAACTCATTTTGTCATATCTGCCAATATGTAACTTATTTCTTTTAGTTTGGCTTAGAATTCAGTTTAGATGAAGTTACATTATTTCAGAAATATTGTACCACACTCACACATACACATACATACTGCATACATTTGTGTGAATGTGTGTGTGGTTATCAATGTATAATTGGTTTATTATATTCTTGCGAATGTTTTTTTTTAATTTTTATTACCTTTTATGGAAATTTAAAAAATAAGGTTTTTCATAAAAGTCTTAAATTCCATCAATATGCTTCAATGTTTTAATTTTGTTTTGATCGAAGTGTGCTAATTATCAGGTACATATTATTGAATATTATTTTGTTTAAATTATGTTATACTAATGCTTATTTTGTGTGTGCATACATTCTATGAAATCAATTTGATAATCATCTATGAGCAACATTTTCTGATATGTCTTCCATTTTGTTATAAATTTACAAATGCAAACAATGGTAACATATCAAGAACAGCATAGCAGCTAAAAGCTGGGGTATAATTTCTTTATCATCGCTGTATATTTGTCCTTACGGAATATTTTGCAAAGATAGTTGTTTATATTGAATAAAATAGAAGATATAAAAAAAGAAAAGTGAATAAACTTTAAAGCACCTCTATTTTTGAGCATTTATTTTTTTCATATTCAACAGTGATAATTGAGCTTTCCACTTATTTGTAGACATGCACTTATTGGATTTATAACTACCCAGAAAGCATACCAATAAAGATATAATGGAGGTCTACTGTTCATCATACCATCTTTATTCTATGCCCAAACATTCATTCGCAGTTTTTCCTTTAACTAATATATATATATATATATATATATATATATATATATATATATATATATATATATATATATATATATATATATATATATATATATATATATATATATATATATATATATATATATATATATCTTTTCTCGCAGCTAATTTAATGGCAATTTTAAACCACTTTATAATATGTATGATTTTTTTTCATTTTTCATTTACAATATGTTTACAAAAACGCTAAATTTAAGCCAATCATATTATGATTTTACATATTCCGGATGTTAAATTTTGCTTTAGTCAGTTTTACTATATAATATTTATCCAAAGTTCTGATCATTTCAGTCAAAGAATATCGAGTATAAAATAAATTTGGTATGCAGTCTTTATTCACGATACGTTAGGTTAGGTAAAGTTAAATTATAGCCAACCGCTTGGAAACTTTATGCTCAATGTGCTTATAACTCACACTGAAGAGGTTAGGCAAATTTCTCCCTATGCAATGGCATTTCAGTAGGAGAATATTGCAACCAGGTCCTATTTTACCTGCCTCAGTAACTATTAATGGATGCGAAGGCTCTTTAATGTGCTCAAATATAAGACAAATTGCCTGCAAGCCACAACAGCGACAACCTTCCAAAATAGAAAACCAAAGGCTCATTGTTTGAAGTTTTCTATATTTTTTTCTCCCTATGTATTGTTTAAATATAATGTACACTTAAAAAGTCAATAACTGGATAGTTTCCAATAAAATTCAATCTTCTCTCTAAGCTTTTATTAGCTCTATTTAATTTCGCGAAATTGTATCACTCAAATTAAAAGGGTAAAATATTAATAAAATAAAAATTATTTTTACTGTTTTAAAAGTTTGTTTTTTCAACTTTATTTAAAATTAATTAGAATATAATAGATAAGAATATTGCTGTTTTCATTCCTAGGTCTATTGTTAGCCATTTAACTAATTTTGTTATCAATGTAGAAAAAATCATCAAAATTTTATTAATATAAAGAATTTATTGAACATTTTTTGTGAAAATATAAATATGAAACATTTTTCAGAAGTAACAAAGAATACAAATTCAATTTTATTGAGGAATCAGTAAGAGATGGAGAAAACTCATAAATTAGTGATTAAAGATAAAATATACTTGATTCATATTGGAAAAATTAAAATATTGATTCAAACATTGTAAGCAAATATGGATAAGCAGGCATAAAATATTATTTCTACAATATTCTCCTACTAAAATGCCATTGTGCATTCATGATTCGAAAATAGTTGATGAAAAGAAAGTCAATTATATATGCTTATATATATATGTGTGTGTGTTTTAAAGTTCGGGCTATCATTGTTAATATATGTAAACTGAAGTTGGAATTTTGCGCACATTTCAAACTTCAAACTCAAATTATAGTAATAAATAAAATTTGTTTGCTTATCAATTTTAGTAAAAATAATTATCGTTTTACTATAATTAAAAGCAATAATTATATTCATTTATTAAACTGTGTTTGTTTTAATGTTAATTATGAATAAACACAAATTAAGGAATACATCAAATTAGTTATTAAATTGCGTTAATACGCAATATGTACTACAAATTGGTAAAAAGATTTAGTAAATAATTACATTCCAAAACTTTTAACCTCAAAAAATTCCCACAAACCTTTGATCTTCACATTATTTCTTTTAAATTTATAAATGCATCAGTATTTAGAATATTAAGCAACTATTCAAAAAGAACTGCACGTATTTTTTTTCTAAATCAGTGTTCCTGCTAGCAGATTTGGACGCAAGCCAATGATCATATATTACTTTTGCAGTAACTTAAAAATACATAAATTATTAATGGAAGAAGCCTTACCAATAGCTTAATGGGTAATTCACCTACCATCAATTCAAAAACACTATGGTTTTAATTTTCATCTTCGTTGTTTATACATTTTAGAGATCTAAGAATTATTTTAAACTGTTGGTCCCTATCGAATTAATTGTAGTGTGTATGATAATAACAAAACCATTTGTACTATACAAATTAATATAAATCACCAAAAAAGCAAACTAAAATTAGCATACAAAATGAGCTAAATATTTTTATGTACTAATAAAAACTGAAATTGTACTGCTGTTTCCATGTTTACCTAAATAACCATCAATGGTTAAACAACAAAAATCCTGTTGATAATCATATTGTAAAGTACAAGTAATAAAAGGCCCAGAAGTGGGTATTGCAACGGTTCAGATAGAGGACTGCGGAATTAACTTTATATCTAAGGTACCTTTTTTAACCATAAAGTGGATGTTTCTTTCGTTCCAGTTGAAATCGTGATTACTCCACTTTATTAAAGTCCTCATTATTTTAAAATATCCTCGAAGTCAGATAACGTTTTTTTCTAAATCACATCGTATTGAGACGACGTCGTAAATCCAACTTGTCGATGAATTTGCTGCCTACTTTCAAATCGCATTCGCAAACAAGGTGAAGTCTTATATCAAGTGCCTGAGAATACTGCCGAATTCCATTTTGTCAACAAAGCGATTTCCTATTTGAAGACCAAAGCATCAGTTCGAGTAACCATTTTCCATTGATTCTAATGATAAACATATTGACAGGAGAAAAAGCTAAATGAAAACGTCAAGGTAAAAGCATCCATTTTGTGGTTAGTGTAAATTGTCAAGAATGATTAAAATTTTTAAAAATATATTTAATAGAATTTTAAATTAATAAATTCAATATTTGTGAACAATCTCTTTTAAACATTAAGATTAGTATCTTGTTTACATTAACACTAAGGATTTTCTTTTCTTTTATTTAATCTTAATTTTTTTAATGCCGACTGCTCTAAGGAAGTGCCTATTCAGTACTACACGTAGAGAAAGGAACATTCATGCCCAAACAAGGATTCTAACTCAGGACTTATTGTTTCGAAGTTAGGAGCGCTCACCATTGCGCCACTGGTCACCTGTAAGAAGGGACCCATGCCACACAATAACTAATTAGGAAATCAATTAATTTCAATAAAAAGAGTTGTGTCGGATTAACAGCGTATTCAGCAACATGATTGAACACCATCATGTTTGTAATTTCTTGATGTCAACATAGAATAAAAATTGTGATGCCTACAATATATACACCTTTTTATGTAAATATATGAAAACATTTTGGTATATACTACAAAAAATCAAGCACTATCTTTTCCATATAATGAAAATGACAATTATGAAGTTTTAGACATAATATAATAAAAACAAATTGTTTTGTAAGTGATTGTCTTCCTTATGAAATATTTATACTGGGTGTCCCAAAACGACCGCAAAATCACTGCACAGCTAGATTACTCGTTGAGAGTACATAAAAACTGCCCAAGGAAGCGTTCCCGTATGATCAATAGTTTACAAGAAAAGTGCGAATAAAAGTATGACATCATTTCCAGTGCAAGAAAAAACATTTTATTGAACATATCAACAGCAGTATGTGCACAATTTTAAACAGATGTTCAAAGTGTCCACCTTGAATGTCGAGGCAGGTTTGAGCACGCCATGAAATGGCTGTCATCACAAGTTGTAGCATCGCGGGGTCCACCGTAGTAAAAGCAACGTGCTGACGAGCAACTAAGTCCATTGGTGTTGGCACAATGTCTGAATACACCAGTTCTTTGAGGTGGCCTTATAGGAAAAAAATCCAAAGGTGTATGATCTAGCGGACATAGAACTGAACCCTCAGGCCCAATCTAGAGGTCGGAGCATTCCATATCTAGCCAACCACATACAGAAGCACAGAAATGCGCCGTAGCCCCATCATGCTGGAAATAAAGGCATTTCCACTACATCGGCCTTACATCAAGTACATGTCGCACGAACGGTTACCTGGCCACCATACGAAGACTACCGGTGGCTGCAGATGCAGTCTTTTAAATACCTTTCCAACGGCGGCTTAACGTCCTTCCATGGTGCGAGCTTATGCAAAACGCGATATGCGTGGCGAACGTTTTAAACATTGTCGTCTGAAAAGATATGCAAATACTGTTGTTGATATGTCCAATAAAGTGTTTTTTTCTTACACCGGCAGTGATATCATACTTTTTTTTTCGTATTTTTCTGGTAAACTATTGATCGTACAGGAACGCTTCTTTGGACGGTTTTTACGTATTCTTGACGAGAAATCTAATCATGCAGAGTTTATGCGGTCGTTTTGGGACACCCTATTATTTTCTGTATATCCGTGTGAAATATAATTTTAATTTTTGTTATTAAAGTAGTTTATTAATTATATAAATACTATTATTCAAACTGATATTTAGGGTATCAATCATATATTTGCATTTTTTAATTATTGATAATTATAACAATTATTACAATATAATTATAAATGTTGATTACAATATAATTTTTATAAGCATACAGTACTTTATAGTAAATTTATCCAGTGACAACTATTTATAAAAAATAAATAATATTTTCATGAAGTAAATTAAAACTATCTTAAGATACAAAACATTAATAATCTAAATCTCAAAGAATTTTTTAAATGTTAATCTATACATTCCAATGTTAAATTTTTCTGTCACAGAAGAGAACAGTATATTCAGATTATAATTCAGTTGTTGAAGTAAGATTTCAAGTTAAATTATATTGAAAGAAATTCTTCGTCATATTCAATGCTTAATTTTTCAAACTATTGCTTAAGTTTAGCGAGCTACACATTAGCCACGTCGGAATTCTGTTCATTAGAGATCATCAACACGAGGAATATAACAAATTTAATAATATTTCAGAGTCATGATAAGTAAATTTAAAATTTTCTATGATTATGTGTGTGTGTGTTTCTTAAAAATCCAAAGGCTGCAAATTTATGTAAATTTTATATAAATAGATTCATGAAAAGTAATATTAAATTAATAAAGCAGTGTATGGGAAATTTACTTTTTTCAATCAATTTTAAATTCAATTCTTTCTTCCAGATTTAGTGTAAAATAGTCAGTTCTTACGACATTAGTTTAATTAATTTTAATACGTTATTTTATTACTTCTCAAATTATTTCAAATGAATCGTCTTGTATTATTCCTCAATAAATTAAAAATGAATCCTGGAATTTTACAATTGTCATTACATACAATTTTAATCAATTTTTATCTAAACAAATGTACACGACGCAAGAAATTTTTGAAAAAAAATTTATACAGTCATATTTTTTCAATGTTTTATACCAAATGTGTTTTTACTCATATATTCGGAAACATTAATTAAATTTAAGCATATAAATTGTTAAGGGCTTCAATTTCTTGCCTCCAAATGGATATTCTAATGATAAATGTAAGCAACCGATGCTCAAAACCTTAAAAAGAATACTAATAAATAAAACTTCCCACAAATATAATTAAAACAAAAATTTAAATAATGAACTAATAGCAAATATTTAATTCATTAAAAATGCCCTCTAGTGATGAAATTCTGAAATGTTTTCATTCTATTAAACAAATTCTTAACCTATATTTATTTTTAAAATGTATTTATAACTTTCTCATAAGTAATAATTTCATCCGTAGAGAACTTTAAATTTTGGTCATTGTTTGATATATATATATATATATATATATATATACTGATATATATATATATATATATATATACTGAGTAACGATGATTACATATATATATATATATATATATATATATATATATATATAATCATCGTTACTCAGTAGTTTTTAAAACATCTAAGCAGTTTCGGGCACAATTTTTAGCAATGAGCTCACTAATCCGAATGTCATTACGTTTGACAGATCGATCTTTCAAATAAATGTTTTAACAAAATGTTAAGTAGTAAATGCTCAAAGGAGATCTTTACATGGACAAGTAATACAAAAAGTCCACTCACTGTTAGTTATCTTCAATTTGTGAATCAAAAATTAGAAAAAATTATAATTAATGTTTTTTCAAGAGACACAGAATAATTTTTCAGAACAATGAATAGAATACAGAAACTGGAAAAAATATTTCAACATGCATGGCTGCTACAATGAGTGGCAATTGCAAAATAATTCGACAAGCTCTGTGCATCTGTTCCAAAGTGCTTAAAATCTTCCATTATTACCTTTAAATGCTTCAAGTAATGGATACGTGATTTTGAGACTCAATGATTATTATTATTCTCAGTTTAGCGTTCGCATCGAGGGTGATTCAGAATATTACTTTGAAATATCCTCTAAGGATACTAAGAACATGTCCATTTGTAATGGTAAGTTTATCATTACAGCTGCCAATTTTCTCCCATTCAGTCAAGAAATAGTTTTATCTTATAAATACAGTTGTAGTCACTTGTTGTATGTCGTCATGTATATGTTATATTTATAGTCACTTGTTGATAAATGCTGTTATAGTACATCATCTAATATCTACCCATATTTTTCCACGAATAAAATGTTCCGAATCCCATACCGTGCTGAATCAAAGTACAGCGATAGGCATCGTTATTAAGGAATAAAATTGTTCTTGGATGTAAAAATACCAGTGTAAAAATGCATTTTGCTGAAAAAGGTTGTGCAATATAGAACTCGCTTACACAATAGCACTTGTTTCAAGCACCTGCTCAAAAATTATATACTGAAAAAGTTGTCATTAATCATTACTCTCCTCATCTGCACCCTCCACTATCATCAGGCATACATACATAGCGGTGCAGACGAGCCCCGGACTGAATTTTTAGGCTAATGGGTTTGGAATATTCGCATATCACCAAGTTCCTCGTAATTTTGAACCAAAGTCAAGTGACGAGGTTACATCTTAGTTGGGTTCCTCCTCTTGACATCCACTCCAGAATAGTGGAAGAGCTTTAGACATCACATATTAATATGGTCATGTCCTCAACTTTCAGTCAATCATCAGACAGCAATTCACAAGAATTACGGCTTGAAGTTATTTATAATATCTTGTATAATATCTTGTAAGTCAAGATAATCCAAGAAATTTATTCTTCGTAAAAGTGGTCAGTCACGTTGCTTCACTTTCAACGATACGTTGAGGTCAATTTAGAACTTGTTTTCTTAAAAATATTAATGTCAGTTGAAATATATGATCGTCTTGCTGAAATTCTTGCAATAAATTTTTAATCTCCGTTAAATACAAAGAATGTAACTCCTTAAAATATTTTTTAATTTTTCCTACTTAAAAGCTATGAAATAATTCATATTCTCTTAAGTGAGACCTCTAATAATTTACTTGAAATCTTATATGAAAGCTGTTTCTCTAGTTGTTTTGCTAGAATTCACCATTTATACAAGGGAAGAGTGCTTGCGAAATTACCCATTAAGTGTTTGACTACAAATTAACTTTGCAATTTGCCATTGTTTAATCTACCGTAATGACTTTAACGATTATTATATATTTGTATAAGTGGTGAATATGCGATTATTATTAATTTTCTTATAGGATTATTTTGTTTCCTTAAATCAAATTTGCGCTCTTTCTTGTTTTGTCTTTTCAAAACCTCTAATAGTTACAAACTTAATAATTAAAAGAGGCTGAAACATATTAATTACAGTAATTAAGAATTATAATTTTTATTTTAGAGAAATATAAATAAGAAATAATAATTTTAAAGTTTCACGTAAAATAATTTTTGCAACCAAACTTTAAATATACGTTCATTTATTCGCTCAGTATCTGTATTGTAAAAGTGTTAAAAGAATTTGAATTACACAATGATAACTTTCACACAATGACGTGCACTGACATATCTTCTCTTTGATCATTTTCTTTAGAAAAATAACTCTCCAAATATTTTAAATTTTGGTAACTTTTTTTCAAAATATGATGGTAAAATCGAGAAATTAACTCATAAATTCATTGAAACAGATGGATGCAGCTTTTCGTATTTTAGTTTTTTAATCATAAATTTAAAAACATATTACTTGTGAGTGTACTTGTTACCAAATATTTCTTTCACAAACTGCAGTATTTGCAACTAAATCACATAACTATTTTTTAGAAGAACAATTCATGCGTCAGTAGCCGTTGAAATTGTTTCTATTTATATAACTTTTTTAGTACGATTATGATCAAAAATCAAAGGATATTATTTTTTATAGATTAAAATATAATAGTTACAGAAACAAATGAACAGCAATTAATAGGGTTCACTTGTGTTATTTTTAACAATATAATTTTTTAACAATATATGATACCTGTTATGATTATTAATGTGTGTAAAAAGATATCATATATTAACAATATATGATATCTTTTTACATTATTATAATGTAGATAAAGTGATTTGAGATTTCTCTTTTTATATTAGTTTATGAGATAATGAATAAAGCCTTCGAGTTTAATTTATTATACCATAGAAGAAAAGCATAAATTACATTTTGACGTTAACAAGTTATTAAAATTTAAAAAAAATATTTTAAAAATAATACTTTAATACTATCAAAATAAAAATAATAAGAAAACTTCGACTAATAATCAATTTTTCAGATCACAATAAAAAAGCTTCCATTTCATCACAATTTAAGATTCTTTATTCAGTATTCTTTAATAAAATCAGCGTGATTTTATTATTGCAAACATCAATAATAATATTTTAATGAATCAGTGCGTAATAATTCATTTACTACATGCGTGAATACAGAAAGAATTAATGGAAATGTTCAAATAACATATTCAGACATTTAATATAATATCTTTATAAGTTACCCACATTCATTAAAAATTTTCGGAAATTATAAATATGAGTTGCAAGTAAAATACAAAAATAATTATGATTTTAAGTAAATGTTAATAAATTTTCTTGCCATGAAAAGCACCGATGATTTTTTTTTAATAAACACATTGTTTTATAAATACAAATAAAAATTATTACACACCAGGAAATTGATATTTGATATTTCATTAATGTTTAATGCTTAAGTTCGGCACTTACAGGCAAATGGTTAGGATTTAGGCATTCCTTTCGAAAGTTCATTGGGTCAATTCATGTTCGGGTTTATTGGCTCAGAATCCATTTTAATTTAGGTATCAAGTTATTTAGCCTCCGGTTACGTAATTAAAAATTGAATATCACACACACACACACAAACAAGCTGAATCTACCAATACTTAAATATATAGTTCGGCTTATTATGTTTCTCTTAAACCCAGATTATATGGAGCAAGTATAAAAAATGACAGTTAAAATGTATTTTTTATGGTGCTTATCTGCTTACAGAATTTGAAATGTAATTTTAAAAAATACATTTCAAGAAAGATTGATTTTCAGTTTGGAATTCAAATTTGGAATTTTATTTTATTCCTTCATTCATTTTGTGTAAGTGATAATATTTAGCTGTATTTATTGTCTTCGGAAATATCTTGAACCAATGAAAGAAAATTAGTTTCCTCTAAGGAATGGGTACATCTGCCAAACGCGATTCAGTGTAGCGAAAGAAGTTCGTAAAAAATATTACATCTCGGGTATGAAATCAAATATGAGTATTTTGGAATAAATATAATTTAGAAAAAGAGTTGAGTAATTAATACATCTACATTTGATTCTTAAATACTAAAGTGTTCTCGAGAAAAATAAATTATGCAACGAATAAAATTTGAAAAACTTTAGAGTAAACATTTCTATTGTAACGACACACGAGGGTCACTCTGAAATTTTTGAGATACAACTGCGTTTTTAAAGTTACACTTACAAAATTTTAGGTGTGTTCAAAGTAGTATCTTCCAGAATCAATGCAATTTTTAGACGAATTTTCCACAGATTAAATGCCTCAAGCCATTCATTTCTTGGAATCGATGAAAAAAATTCATTTATAGCCACATCAATCTCTTCTTCTGAATGATGAATATGATATTATGAATATGATATTCTGAAAATGATATTATTTCTATGAATTAATCTTATTATTAGTTGAATAATTAGGTATTGCTGTAATAGAAAAAATTTCAACCGACACATGAATTGTTTATTTGCACTAAATTCTCCTCTTAATCTCCACAAATCTACTACCTTATATAGACAAAAATAAATTTTTAAGGCAAAAATGTTCCTGAATTTCAAGCTTCATTAAAATTTTTAAAAGTATGTACTCGAATATTTTTATACTTCCATAACAACGTAAAATATGATAAGCAGAAATTAGTTATTTTAAAAATATGCTTTCTTTCTTGAGTCACACAGTAGCAGAACAAAACGGCGTTTTAAAATGAGTTCACAATGATCATTTGTTATTCAGAATTGCTTACAACTTTCAACAGAAGTTGGATGATGGGAAATAATCCCCACTCTTTAAAGATAAGATTAATTGTCAAAATGATCAAAGAGGAAAAAGGAAATTGCTTAGAAAGTACTTTAAAAAGAATTTCGTAAATCAAGGAGAGTTAGGTACTGCTTAGGTACCTGTTAAATGCAGATTGAAAAATTAGTAATATATTGATTCATTTAAATTTAAATACAAAGAACAAATGCTTAAGAAATCAAGATATTTTTAAGAAAATAAAAATGTGAATATAAATTTTTCAGTACAAAAATAACTTAATTGAAATACTATTAAATTTATTATTTTGAGCAAAATACATGATGTCTCTCTATGGTATGAATATCAATCTATATATATATATATATATAAATTACAAAACACGAACAATCATCACCAAGAGGGCTCAAAATTGATTTGTAAATTATTTATTTGCATGTTTTCAATTCAGAACAATAAAAGCCTGTTACTACAAATTAATCTTAAGAATATCTTAAGGTAAACTTTTTCGTAAGGATATCACAAAATATTGAATAATAATCTAAACAACACAGATTTGTTTAATGAGATATATACGATTGAATTTATTATTTTGATAAATAATGGAATTTATATTTGATTTTTCAAAATAAGTTTAATTTTAAACATCCATTTTTGGCAATAACAATCTTTAAATAACTTTATATTTATTGAAATTCATAATTATTTACTAAATATATATTTATTGTTTTAAAATTAAATTAAATTTTAAGGTTAGGTTAATTAATACAGATTAAATTTGTGAATTCATTTCCAGTAATATAAGTCATTGTAGATTTCAGAAGAAGAGAGAATTTTTTTTTTACTCTAGAGTCAATAGTGTTTTTAATCTCAATCAGTCCAAACCAGAAAAACCCAGTTAAAATAGTGCTAATAATATGTAAATTGGTCTGGATTTTATCGAGAAAAAATGGTAATCACTTTTGCACCAAGATTAACCTTGCATATGTTAATCTGGAGATTATGATGCAGTTTGTTTCAAAACATCACCGAACAACACGCAATGTGATTTGGAGATATCATTTTGCAAGCAAGGATTGAGATTATGCATTGAGCTACATTTTTATAGTTTGAGTTTGTGTGTGTGTGTTTGTGATATTTATGACAATTGAAAGAAATTGTGGACTTTATTGTGAAATGCAGCTACTTATATTACTTTAAATTTTATTGAAACTCCATGAGCTGCCATTGTTCACATGCTTTGGGATTCATCAACATTTGCCACCATACCTGAATTGACCAAAGGTTTTAGAAAGAATTATGAATAAGAATTATCATTAAAGTTTATTGATTTAAAAACATGTGTAATTTCAGCAAACATTAAATAATAATAAACTTTAAGCATATATAATAATTGGTTCATAAGTTTTAATTAATTCTCTCTCTTACTCATTTTTTCAGTATACTTAATTTCAATGTAAACACAGTAATTACGTCATCTTAAAGTTTTCAAAAATTCAGCATCATTTTCATTTTTTTAGATAAAAATATTACTTGGAATAAAATATTTAAAAATAGCCATTTGATTAACAATGTACAGAGTGATCTTTCTTAAAGTTACAGTGCTTGGAACGCCCTGCAGCGCTATCTAATAGCCGAAATGTCACCAAACTTGGTATTTAGACTAATCAAAACAGTGAAAAAAATTTTCAATTTTCAAAGAATTCAGTGAAAAATATTTTTAGTTCCAAAAATCGCCACTTGGGAGTTTTGTGGCACTTTACAATATATAAAATTATACTGGTTTTTTATATCATAGCATCTTTATACCCATAAATGTGTTACATATTTAACATTAAGTATGTAAAACGTTTTTTTGAACATTAATATTTAAGCAAAAGTGTAAAAATGATACAATTGTATCTTTAGATGATTATTAAGAATGGTTAATGACCTTAAAACCTGGTATGTAATAGAATAGTTTTAGCAACTAATATAATTATATAAAAAAACTATGTTTATTAAAATGAACTCAAAAAACTATATTAATTATTTTCGCTACTTTTACTCTTTTAAGGCGATGTCATTTTAAGAGTTTTATGTTATTTTTGTTATTACTTTAGAAACTTGTTATTTCTGTAAAATTAAAAATTTTAGAATAAGAGTAAACAATCTTACATGTTTATAAAATTTGTAATATTATTTGCATTCTCATTGCATATATATTTAATAAATTGTTTACAGAATCTTCTATTGCAAGCTGTTTTGTAAAAAAGAATATTGGTTGTGCTAACCGTGTCTTCTTAATATGTTTAATCATTAAGTAAACACATGAAACCAAAATTTTTTCTAAAGTAAGCCGTGTACAAAACATCCGAGTTTCTTTAATAAATAAGGGATTATTAGTTATTCACCAAATAAATAACAAAATTTCATTACATTTTCATCTAATTTTCTTGTATTTAATAGATACTTTTGTTTAATTAAATAATTGCGGACATTTTTATGACATGGGTTGAATTTGTAGAGCCTATTGTAACAGCATATAGACATTAACAAATACTGACTTCATGCTCTGATTACATTTTGATCATTATTCAATTAAACTGTATATTTTTAAATAATTTAACAAATTAATTAATTTTTATAGCAAGTATTGAAAATCATCTGGAAATAGCTTTTAATATTGACTTTTCTAAATGAAATTTAGTTACATAAATCTGATAATGTATAAATTACCATGTTAACAAAGACAATATTTATTCTAAATATAAAATTTTAAATAATGATAGTGTGTTTTATATATTCATTAACTGAATGATTTGTTATATTCCCCTGATTTATAATAAAATGTTCAACATTCCCTAAACATTTTATTCACATAAAGAACATTTCTTTAGTAAAATAATTAAAAATTAATTTATTTATACAAGCGATCAAATGCTGCAGAAAATTTCTTGGGATTTAATATCTTAGAGTGATTCTACTTGAGAAGAAATGTTTCTGCTTTTTCCTTTACTTGACAAAAGCTACTTTTTAAAATCATTTTTGCTAATTGGTTCAGTAAAAATATTAATGGTACTTTAAAATAAATTTGAAATTCTGTATAAAGTAAACTAAAATAGTTATTAAGAAATACCTAAAAGCAAAGCAATTTGATATTGTTACCCATTTTCTTGATTTAAATTTTATAGTTCAGTTAAATTCTTCACAATTACAACCGAACCTACAGATTAAAATTAATTTTTTTTTTGAAAGAAAGTAAAACTTTAAAAAATATAAACTTAAAATTGTGTGTGAGAGAAATTATTAAAATTTCAAACAAAAGAAGTAATCTGAAAAGTACTTAAGTGTTTTTGCTTAGGTATTAAAAGCTTTAATGAGTCATTAAGACCATATTTAGGAATAGGGCAAATTCTGTGCAGTAGTAGAGTTACAAATTGAAATAATTCATTAATTATTGAAAAATTTGGGTATAATGGTTTTCTCCAATCAAAAAAAAAAAATTGAGTCTGTATTTTAAAATAGGCAGTTTTAATTAAATTCATTATATTCTTTATTTTAATGAGAATTATAGTATTCAAACATTTATTTCAATAAGTTTATTAGTTCTTACTTCCCAATGAATGAAAATTTTTAAATGGTTACAAAGGCACACAATAAATTTACTTGAATTTTGATTTAGTTTACACATTAATACTCAGCTCTTTGTTTAAGAATGAAATAAAATTAAGGAAAGTTAAAAACAAGTAGTTAATTCTTCATTAGGTGTTCATATTTATGATGTTGGTATTTTAGTAACCCCTCTTTTAAAAATTTAAATAAAAGAAAATTCTATGTTAATAAGATGTAGAAAGTAACTAATTAAAAATATTTAATTTTATCTAAGAACATTCCATTTATCGCAGTAGTGTAATTCGTAAATACTAAAAATTGTGTAACCTTATATTTAATTTTGATACATTTTCCTAGAATAATTTATAAAATTTGTAAAAGTGAAATTTGCAAAATAAACTGAATTATAGGGAAGTAATAATTAGTATAGTTAAAATAATATTTTGTAATGTTTTAACATTTTATGTAATGATTATGTACTTAAAATAATCAAAATTAATTACATAACATTATAGTTATTGCACAACATTTATTTAGAATCTTAAGAATTGAAAACTAGCAAAGGGCAATTGTTGAATAATCATAATTTCTGTTATTGATATTCATTTATAGAAAAACATCCAACAGTTGTTAAGTTGTTAATGTGTAAAAGTACGTGTCATGTGTATAATTTCAGCAACATTCTCAATTTTTCTTCCAAGCTAAATTTAGGTATTTATATTAAAAATAGCATGCATTTTAATCTAATTGAATAAAAGATATAATATTTCAAAGACAATAAAATTCGAATGAGAGGCCCTTGCCCTTCCTAGATTAACTTCTTTAGGCATCATCCATACTAGAGAGCTACACCTAGACTCCATTAAAGGGTTATCGGACTTTATTATTAAAGTGAGTGACCTGAGCAACTGGAACTAGGAAACATTGTGTTTGGAGTTAACAGTACAAAATGCTATAAAAGCAGAAAGGCTCAATGACATACAAACCCAATTTTAAGAAGAAGAGGAAGACAATAAAAACAACAGCAAAATTTTTTAGCGAAATTTTCATTTTAAAAATTAAGAGGAATATTTGTTAAAAATTATAAAAAGTTTAAATAAATGGAAGAATTTAAGTTAAATTTTAGTTAAATCACAAGGGTTAAAGAAAATATGGTAAAAACCAAAAATACTTAGTCATTTTCTGGAAATAAGTATTGAAGACAATTATGAGAGATATCATGAATAAAATAGTCAGTTTAAGATTCATATCAATATATAATATACAAAAAGAATTTTTTTCACAAATACTGAAATAGTTGTATTTATTTTATTATGGTTAAGTTTTCTAAAAAGTAATTATTTTTAATTAACTTACTTCTTACACTAATGATTAAAATCACAGAGCAACCAAATATATTTTTACTTTAAGAAACTTAAGTACAAAGTGAGGAATAGATTAATTATTTTAATCAAATCCTTATAAAATAGATAACAAAAGAATCATTTTACTCTGAAAAGAAGCATTTTCTTCCAATAGAATTAAAATATTTTGTAATAACTTTTTTCTGAATAAAAATTTGAAACCATTTTTATTCAAGTAGATTAGAAGGAATATTTCTCTTAATATAAAGGTGGTAATTTCGCATGGAAAGAAGAAAATAGAGAATGCTGCGTAAATTAATACCTGCATTAATCTATCAACAACATATAATTATTGTATGTTTCTCTATAAAGAAATATTAATAACATAAATTATAGGCTTGTTACACATCTTCCTCTTTAAAAAGTGAATAATGGTGTTACCTATGAAAAAAGTATTTTCATATGAGTAAAAAAAAGATTTTCTCTTTCTCAGGAAAAAAAAATATTTTTAAAATCTAACAAACGAGTAAATGTTTCAATTATTTCAAAGAAACTCAAGATTTTTTTTCTAAAAAATTATTTTTACTTAATAATTACATGCAGCTATAAAAAAAGAAAAAATTTAAATTCTTTAAAGAAAAGCAAGCAAACTTTTGATCCTGAAAATCTTCTCTTTTGGTCAAAAATGCATATAATGCAATGAAGTAACATTGCCTGCTCTTAAAAAAAGATTAAATAAATAATTTTGAAATTAATGTAATAAAAAATAATTTTTGAAGATTAAATAATTTAACATTAAGCACATATTTATCCTAATTTACTCAGCATTAACAAAGCATTAGAAATGATAAATAAAATGAGTAAACTTTCTTCCAAAATGAAAAAAGTAAAAAGAGAAAGTTTCAAACTATATTAAGGCATTTTATAACTGTGTGAATATATATATATATATATAGATATATATATATAATATATATTAGAAAATAAAATGTAGACTCAATGTCGAACTAGTTTTGTCATGTATACTGCTCTAATAAGCTTACAAACCAACTTATACTAGTGGTGAAGTGCTTAAAGATTGGTTGCGTTTTATGGCACAAGGTCCAAAATCGGACATGCTGCGCCAAGAATAAAATATTCGTTGCTTTATTTTTATTTTATCTATTTATTTATTTTTTCAAAAAAACGCAAGCAACATTAAAATTTTAAAAAACAAAAAGCAGTGTATAATTCATTGTAAAACCGAATTATAAAATATAAAAATAAAAAAAAATCGAATATATATATATATATATATATATATATATATATATATATATATATAATAAATTTTAAATACGAATTAAATAAAATGTATGAAACCTATTGCCCTCAAAAAAGCGAATAGGTTTCTATGGGGTGGATCCCCTATTATATCAAATAAAGTTATAAAATCAGTATTAAGCAAGTGTAAACATTGTTGGTTAAAGTCATGACATGAAATTAAAATATGATAGACAGTGAATGGTTTATCTCACATTTCACACCATGGACTTAGTTTACTTAAAAACAAATATCTGTGTGTAAACACATGCGTCCGATACGAAAGCGAGTCAATCTAACATCTTCATTTCGTAATGATAAAACTGATAAAAAAGATGAGGGATGGGAAAATGGTATACAACTTGTTGCTGACATGCATGTTCTACGTTTCCTGCCAAAGACCATATATAAAAATTTTTATAAACTTTCTCACATCTGAGAGAGGAACCGATGGTAAAATTGGATCTGATGTAGCCTTTGCCTATGCTCTCTCATTTTCTTCAAGATCCATGTGGCTTGGTATCCAACAAAATATAGTTTATTTTTCCTTTCCAGCAAGGGAATGCAATGCTTTGAAAATTTTGGACACAAGTGGATGACAGGTTCCGCTGTTTTCTCTCAAAGACTCTAAAATAATCATGCTGTCAGTATAGATGCAATATTGATGGTAATCATCAGTATTCACGTGATAAAGTACATAATAAATAGCTGTAGCTTCAACAGCAAAGATGGAGCAGGATGAATTTAGGCTGTAGCTAAAAGACGTATTATTGATAAAATTACCACAGCCAAAATGTCCTGTGGTTTTAAATCCATCCGTGAATACAGGTTTGTATGATTGGTTCTTCTGAGAGCGATGAGAATAGTATAGCTGTTTAAAAACAATAGATGTTGCGTCCGATTTCATAAATTTAGCAAAGGTATGCGTAAAAGTAATTGTTGGTTCATACCAAAGTGGATAGAGGAAGTGGTCAACAGACTCTATCGGAACATCACTTAGGTCTGTGAGCCACAGATGTGATTTGGCTCTTGTGAGAAAAGGTGGGATGTTCGGTGGACGAGCACCATATAGTCTTTTTAAAGGGGCATTAGGAGCCATAGAACATAACGGATGATCAGGGGTCGATATGATATTAAGCATAATAACTGAGAAACTGCTGGATTCGTCTCAGGTCTAACGGTAATTGATGACATACAACGTATAGACTCTGAACGGGTAATGTGCGGAATGCTCCAGAAATATCCATAAAGCAGAGTGAGGAACTGTTTCCAATCTTCGTAAAATGGCAGATCTAACTGATCCATAAACAACACATCCGTAGTCAATGCATGACAAAATCAATGACTGATAAACACGAATGAGTGATGTGTGATCTGCCCCAATATGTATTTCACAACATCTTGAAGATATTAAGCTATCGTTAACACTTCTTCCGCAAATGTAAAACATGCGGAAAAAAGGTTAATTTATGGTCAAAGATAAATCCCAGAAATTTTATTTCAATTGACTACTTGTATTAAAATGTTGTTTATAGTAATAGCTGTATCATTGTGAAGGCTAGTCTTTCTACAGAAGGGGACACAACTACTCTTGCTTGGTGACAATGTATGGCCATTCCCAGCACACCATGCAGCAAGCTTATTGTCTCTCAATCAACCGCATGTTTGACCCCTGACATGATATTTTCAGGTCATAAAAATAAAGTGTACCATTTACAGAAGGTGGTAACTGATGAAGGATGCTACTTATGAAAAGGCTAATAATTGTGACGCTTAAAATAGAGCCTTGGGGCACACCCTCGGCTTGAATAAAAGTATTGGAAAATACTCTTCCAATACGAATCTTAAAAACACGAGAGCTTAAAAAAGGTTTCATGAATATTGGAAGATACCCCAAAAGCTAAAATCATATAACGGAGAATTCTATATCACCATATACGGTCGTATGCCTTCTCTATGTCAAAGAAAATGGAAATCAGATGGTTTCTCCGCACAAAAGCGATGCGGATTTGGGTTTCCAAATATGTGATATTATCGAGAGTGGATCTTCCTTTATGGAATTTACTCTTATTTATATGTATACGTTTATTTTTTTCAAGACATATACGAGACGGGTGTTTACCACACATTCAAGAGTCTTATTGGTCTATAATGTGAAGGATCTTTACCAACCTTAAGAACCGAAATCACTATTGCTTCATTCCAAGCCGATGGAAATTCCTTTTCAGTTCAGATAATATTGAACAAAAGTAATAAGTTCGAGATGGAGTCTGGACTTAAATTTCGAAACATTTGACAACTGATTCCATCAGGTCCTGGACTGGTATCATAGGCCTGCTTTAATGCTGTCTTCAATTTCAACATTCTAAATTCGCAGTTGTTAGGCAAGGCTTCACCACGGTTTAGCTCGTTCAGAGCGATACTTAGTCTTTAAAAATGAAGGATTGTAAGAGTCATTGCTTGAGACACTAGCAAAAGTTTCACAAAGGGTATTAGCAATGTCTTTCGGAGTAGGGTATACAGCAGCTCCGGTTTTCAAAATAGCAATACAAAAATTCTTATAAATCCCTTTGGCTGCTTTCACTTTTCTCCACAACTGCTTACTGGATGTGGAAGATGTAATTGAAGATACATAGCGAGACCAAAATTCCTTCTGACTTTGATGATGAGCTCTGCGAGCTAGAGCTTTTGCTCTCTTAAAGGTGATAAGATTCTCCGTTGTGGGATATCTCTTAAATAACCCCCATAATTTCCTTTGTTTTCTATAACTCTCTTGGCATTCTTTGTTCCACCAAGGTTTGCAATGTCTGTGTGTTATAAACGTACTCTTAGGAACTGATGCATCAGCTGCATTCAATATTGTTTCGGTGGCAATATATACGGCATCATCAATATCATCGATCGTTACCACTTCATTATTAATATCTACCAATTGTATATATAACGTCCGATCTGCCCGTCTGTACACGTATGTAGTTAGACGTTGTCGTACACTAATACCTCCAGTCTGGGAGATGACGAGAGGAAAATGATAGCTATTATGCAGATCATTTCCTACTCTAGATTTAACAATGACAGAAGAGATGGAGAACAGATGGCTAGATCGAGAGAATGAAACAATCATGTGAGTTTATGGAAATATGTCTTCTTGTCGGTATTAAGCAGACAGAGACTGTTATCTGAAATAATCCGCTCTATTTGTAGAGAGCGAGAATTACTATCATCATTTTCCCACAAAGAACTATGGCCGTTAAAGTCACTTAACAGAAGAAATGGTGTTGGCAGCTGATCTATTATTGCATTGAGTTCTTCTTGGAGGATGACATCATGTGGTGGTAAATATAAACTACAGATTGTAATTAAGAATTAAGTATGAATTTTCACAACTACAGCCTGTACAGTAGTATTCAATGGATGGACATTGCTGAGGAAATTATTTGATGTTAAAATACAGATACCATCATACACTGCACCATCATCACCACAGTCCTTTCTAATGCAGTTGATCCCTCACATGGAAAAGTTATTGCTAGACTTCAGGAATGTTTCCTGAAATGCAACACATGCCGGGTTTTAAGTAGTTATGAGAGACTTGATGTCATCAGGATGTGATCGCAAACCATGGCACTTCCAAGATTGTTTAGCTTTAAAAGCTCCTTTACTGTAGCTGGAAGGCATATCTTTTGTCATATCCTCGAGCGATGTATTATTGTCCGAGGGAATTGGAGAAACCGCGTCAGTCTTCAGGCACGAGAAAGCATTAGGGGTGGAAACAAACATTTTATTTGTATTTCTAAATTTTAGAGCTTTTTCTGCTTCTCATTTAGCAAAAGGAGTTTTTCTAGTTAACGAAGAAGTTTTTTTAAATTTTGCTTTTTCCGATGTTTAGGGTAATCTCACTGGGGAAATATGAAAGATTTCGGTTTGAGTGCTACTCGATTTGGTGATTTTTCTGGCAGCAGTGGCATAACTGACTCTAGGCTGTGGAGTACGAGAAGTGACCAATCGTCTTGCCTCAGGGTAGGAACATTTCTGATTTACCTTAATTGCGGCGATCACTTTTTCCAGTATTTACTGAGTAAAACTTCGAGAATAGGAGGGATGGTCACCATGACAGTTGACACATTCCTCCTTTGCCGTGCAATTCGATTTATCGTGGCCATCTACCGCGCAATGAGAGCAGGTGAGTTGCTTCTGCAAGCATTTCTAGAGTGTCCAAAGCGCTGACATTGGAAACATTGCAAGGGATTTGGCATATAAGGCCTAACGAGAAAGTTCATATACTCAACTTTTACATACTGTGAAAGTCTGGCATTGCAAAAGTCAGAACAAGGTGCATAGTATCAATTACTTTGCCATCCCGTCTGACTGTAATGCAATGTTTTACGCCACAGATCTTCTGATTCTGTAAATTATCTAGAATCTAATTCGCCGGACAGTATAATAAATCCCTTGCTGAGATAACACCACAACAGAAATTAAGGTTTCCATGAAGCGAAACAGTCACTTCCTGGTTTGCAAAATATTTCATATTGGCCTGCTAGAGAGTTGGATGCAGCCTCTTCAAGCAAGTCACCCGAGTGCATCTTTTGAACTTTTTTGACTTTCCCAACGATTCCCGATATTCTTTTTTCAATAAGGAAAGGAAACACAGTTGTAAAGTTACCCTCCTTTCTTTTGATTACAAAAAACTTTGGCTTTAAATTTTCCAATTGCTGCTCCCGTGGGAGAAAAGTGAAATTTTTATTCTCCATATTACGAATTTAAAATTTTGAGACCTGAACGCACCACCGAGTCCAACAAGGGAATGCAGACCAGTTGCACTGGTGCTAGCCAGGTCCTATATGCTCATAGTACATCCATGAGGTGGCCTCCACACTTAACGAGTCACCCAGTAGATGTAATGATTACTTGATTCATAAAGTCGATTAACGTGCTGGGGACCATAACATACCTCCCGTTTATTTGAATCGGAGGCCAAAGTAATGTGTTGGTCTCTGGGAGCCTGAATTACCAGGACCCTTCTTTCCAGGGACACGGGTCTCCACGCATGACAAACACGTGCGTGATTTAGTCCCTAAGAAGAGCTAATAGCAACAGAGCGGTGAAAGCTGCTCAAGGGGAACCCTCAACCTCTTACGAGGCAACCACAACGAGGGGAGAAAGGAAGAAAAACCAAAAGAATAGAGGAAAGAAGAAATAAAGAATAGGACAGATCACTGGGGTACCTCGGGATTGTGACATTCGTGTTTACTTAACGAAAGTAAACCCCCTAAGGGGAAGTACTTAAAGAAGCAGTCTACCATAATTTATGGAGATACTGTGAAAGTGCCGGAGGAGATGTCAGTGGGTGATACCGATTCTGTACTGAAGGCATTAAAATAGACTGAAAGGCTCAACTACAATGATTTTGAGTGACCACGAAGATCAACTTATCTTCATTTTCGAGTTCAACATTTCCCACTGCATAGATAGAAGCATAACTATCCTTGAAAATTTCATCTCCCGCAGAGAAGAAAGTTTGCATCATCAGATGAATATCGTCAGCCAAAATATCTCTGTACATTTCCCCAGTGAAACTTTTTTAAAGATAATATTTTGGCAGCAGAAACAATGACATGGGTGCCCATATCAGAACAAATCCATCTCCATCCTTAAGAGTTGGAAGCTGGAAATCACAATGATATGCTCGTGCTGCTAACCCTTAAAATTATACATGTTCTGTTTTAGGAAAAGAGAAGAAAATGATCGATTCATATTACTTTTCTCCAATAATCAATCGACTAGATCAAGCATGCCCAACTCGTTGCCCAGTTATAGAGCTTTTGTGGTCTAATTGTGGAATTTTAATTGTGTATATTATTTTAGACATTTTGATTATAAACGGTTGAATAGAAAAAATAATATTTCGATATAGTTCTTCCCATGCAACCCTTCATTTTATTTTCAAACAATAAGAAAATAAATATTTGCCCTCAGGCAGAAAGTATTTGAATATGATAGTTATACTGCGGTTCTTATTTGATTACATTACAATGCAGTCTTACATTGCTTACTTACCTTTTTGCAGTTGAAATAAAATATTTTGAAAACCAAACCTAAATATATTTCATGCAGACATTCTGCAATGCAAATAGAAAATGGGAAGATGCTATGCGTGAGGTTGTTATATTAAGTAACATCTGGTGGCTGCACGAGAACTCAGTAGATAAAAACCTTGTAAGAGATATTGTTTGACCAACAAATGCAATCTGCAATCTGGTTGACTCTTTTGCAATTGTCTTCCACTTAAATAGTAAATTTAATGTTTTTTTCATCATGTCAATAATTATTATCACATTAATTTCTATTAGACATTTATTTTTATGTCTAAATGAAAAATGGAAAATGAAAAAAAATTTAAAAGATTAGTGTTAGTTTCAGAGTGAATAGGAAAATTTGTACTTTATTATTTAATGTAAAAGTTACTGCTGTATGTTTGTGTGATTTGTCATCATTCAATTTCAACTTTAAAAATCATTCAATCATCCAATTTTATTTACAAAATCATACAATTTAAGAAGACATTATGAACAAAAACGTGGAGAAATTGATAAGACTTTGTTGGCGAACAGAAAATTTAAGTTACTAACTTTGAAGAACACAATTTAACATCTAAACAATACATATTCCATAAGCAAACTGAAAAATCAAATGATATTGTCTGCATTAGCTTTCGAGTGTCCTATATTATTACACTGCTGGAAAGAAGTAGAATGACACTAATATATTTTAAATAAGAGATGAATTTTAAACTTTTATAAAACAATTTTATTACAGCACTTTTAAAAACTTATTTAGACAATCAGATAACTATATCTTTAACATGAAATAAAAAAAATCTCCATTTGCTTTTTATAATTAAAAATTAATTTCAGTCACATCATACTATTGGAAAAAAGTAGTAGGACAGTTCAAAATAATGAAAGTAAGTCTTGTTAATAAGGAATTCTTCTGTTATTTGCTTTAATTACTTCAAGGACTCAATTTACCATTGAATCATATAAGTCTTCAATTTCGGTTGACAAAAATAGTCCGAAACCCAATTCAAAGCTCGATCTTCTAGTTCTTCTCGAAGTTCGATCAAATATTCATATCTCTTGCCTCTGGCGTAAAAAATTAAACAGTTATTGACCATATATTTTAAACAATATTGAATGGTGTACTTTTAGTAGGCTATGGTAAAATCAGAACATTATTTGTTTTAAACCAATTTTTAACGCCATTGGCCGTGTGAATTGATGCTCCATATTTCTGGAATATCGAATTTTCTCAACCTTGCCCAGAGCCATGGGGAAGAAGCTCTGAATTTAAAATTTTAAGCTGTAAGTATTTTTTCCATCCAGAAACACTGGATTGGTCTTTCCATCATAGCTACCTGATGTCCAAACCATCGAACTTCCTCTTCCTTATCTGTCAGGTAAAATAAGTCTCTTCTTGTACACCCAGGCGATGCCAATAATATTGGCAACCATCTGGACAGTCTAAATTGAGTTTTTATCATCAGGAGAAATAACTGAAGTTAATTCGAAGTTTCAAGACATGTGTTCTTTGACCTACTGCAGCTAGTGCTCAATGTCCCTTTCATTTCATTCTTTTCTTGAAAAAGAACGTATCCGATCTTTTTATGTAGTTGTACAGTGTTCTTCTGGTTACAAATGAGAAGTCAGATGGGTCTTGTTCTTTTCCAATGCTTCTACGCGTTTAGTTCTCTTAAGATATTTCTTTTAATTATGTAGAATCAATTTTTTAAGTCTGCCAATCTTTGCTTTCTACTGACTTTTTAGATTTTTCAAGAAGTTAAGAACACCGTTTTGACTGATGTGAAAGGTGCTTTGAAATTTTTATTGCACTTTTGCCCACATCTTTACTTACCACAATTTGATCTTTTCGAAATTCACTTAAATGTTGTTTTCCCCTAGAGATTTTAATTGCACAAAAGTTGAGAATTTTTTCAACAAAATATTCATTTTGAAAGAAAAGCAGCTTAAATGCATATTTCCAGCATATCAAACACTTACTTATCTTTCTACTTTTATCACAGAGCAAAAATCCTTAAATAGAATTTTATAATATTTCCTTGTGTGGTAAATAAAACTCATTCACTGAAGATAAAAATAAAATTACCTTAATTATTCTAAAATTTAAAGCATAATTTTTAAATTATGACTATTTTCTACATTTTTTCAGCCGTGTACTAATATGTGAAACCTTTTATGGGCATAATAATATCAAAAATTGACTAATTAATTCAATGGAAGAAATCTTTCATAAAACACCGAATAGCTTTATCCAAATTAGGCTATCACATTAAACTGTGGAAAGAATAATAGAAAGCATTTCGACTGAGATTTGTGCATCGTTAAATGCAATTAAAACAAGCTCCGTATCTCATTGGCTTGGAATGAAACGTCAGACATAAATAATACTGCTCAACTTGCTATTTTTATTAGGAATGTCAATAGTCAAACGAATATTATTAAAGAACTACACGACCTTGCGAGTTTGAAAGGTAGGACGACCAGATGAGATATT